>PITA01005366.1:0-100293 GCA_004023965.1 Spilogale gracilis
CCTGAGCGGCTCAGCTGGTTAAGCGACTGCCTTCGGCTCAGGTCACGATTCTGGAGACCCGGGATCAAGCCCCACATCGGGCTCCCTGCTGCTCACAGGAGGACTGCTTCTCCCTCTCTCACTCCCTCTGCTTGTGTTCCCCCTCTGGCTCTGTTTCTCTCTGTCAAATAAATAATTAAAATCTTTTAAAAAAAAGAAAAAAGAAAAATAACATCTGATACTGGTAAGGGGAGTGAAGCAAGTGGGGGTATTCAGTAACATTCAAATAAACCCAGTCACCGCAGTAACTAGCATGGCTTTCTGTGAACCAGCTTTCTAACTCAGAACTAGAACCTATCATATTCTAGCATCAATTCAGAAAACAATAAATTTAGAAGCCAATAGGGCCACTCTGAAGTAAGACTGGTTTTATCTGAGCTGTAAAAATTACTGCAGGCAATATGATCACTAATGGTAGTAATCTGGCAAATTGAAGTCACTATATCTAGACAGGGAACGGTGTGCTCTGCTCGTGCAGTTTAGATGATTGAAGACCCAGTGTAAAGGCTTCCACTGTGATGGGGATTACTCACATAGTAATTAATGGCAGTCTGAAGTGGAACGATAATCATGTTGTGGAGAAAGTAATAAAAATGTCCCAACAAAGGTACTAAAATAAGGGCGATAAATGTTTCATAGTAACAATCTGGAATTGTAAAATGGTCGGTGCAGACCTAGATGTTGTCCCATGTTGCAGAGTACTAATAACAGACCTTCACTGGCATGAAAAGGGGAAGCAATTTATTCAGTGACAATTATATTCTTCCCAAATCAGAGAGCTAAGTGATTACTTCTATCGAAAGTATGATTGCAACTCTGCTGAATGATCAGTGAGAACACTGGTGGTTTTATATAACTAATAAGTGAGAAAACGGAAGTTGATAAAACGTGTTCTTGGTAGTCTGGTATATGACAATATTCCTTAAGACCTGTCCTCGACAGAGAATCAGGGAAAACTCACTCAGTAATGGATGCAGACATGGTGCAGTGACTCTGACATGAACGTAAAACAGAACAGTATCCTCTGCTGCCTTATGTGTGGGTGGATGGACTGATTTCTAGGTTAGCTATGTATTTATCAAAGGCCTTTATAAAATACACTGGTATGGATCTACTACCAATCAACAAATCCTGGATGGGCACAGAACCGGCTACAAACAACAGAATACTCAACGATGATGCTTAAATTGTCAAATCCATGATGTCAAGGCACTTGGGCAGGTGTCTCTGCAGGTCTCTTGGCTGTTGCCTCAGGTTACAAGGTAGCTGCTGAAGCTTCCAGCATCTCTTTTTCCCACTACCACATTCAAAACCAGGAAATATGAGTGGAGGCAAAAAGAAGCTCTCTTCACAAAATGATCTATCTGGTCAAATAAGAAAATCTTTCCCAGTACCTTCCTTCAGGAGACTTTCTTTTATATCTCACTGGCCAGAACCAATGAGATGAGCCCACAGCAGGCCAGTCACTGGGATTGCCAAAAAATTATTATAAAAGGCTTCAATGTACTGCTCTCCATATGTTTTACCTGCTCAATAGCTGAATAAAATTATAGTTCTTGAGCAAGAAGCAGCAGGAGCAGGGAAGACCGTTGAGTCATGCTTGCTACTCTGGCCAACAATCTAGATAGTCTGTTACTGGTAAAACCAAGAAATAGAATCCATTCTACTTAATGGGAAGTCACGAAAACATGCTCCCTCCACTCTGCCCCCAAGAAGAGGAACATACGAACTAAGAAGCACTGAAGTAAAGCCCACTGACTAAATGCAATGATTTCACTCCTTCATTCCATAAATGTTAACTCAGTCCCTACTAGGTGCCACATGCTGTTCTAGGTACTAAGGGCAGAGTGGTGAATAAAACAAAGGCCCTGCCCTCAAAGAGCTTATACGCTAGTGGTTTCTGGTATAAAAACTGCGCATTACAGAAAGAACAGCAGTCACCCTGCCACAGTAATTCAGAAGACTGTACCTTCCACATACTGGCTCAATTGCAAAGCGAATGAGTTTGGGGGGGCGCCTGGGTCGCTAAGTTGGTTAAGTGTCTGCCTTCAGCTCAGTTCATGATCTCAGGGTCCAGGGATCAAGTCCCACATTGGGCTCCCTGCTCAGCCTCTCCCTCGCCCCTCCTCACAACTGCTCGTGTTTTCTCTTTCTCAGATAAATACAATCTTAAAAAAAAAAAGTTGATAGAATTACAGAAAGTTCCCCACATATTCAGCTAAATTACTTTTTTAAATATTAAAAGACTGATAATGTACATCTGACAGAGTATTTTTGTAGGTACTCAAAATATTTTAA
Source organism: Spilogale gracilis (assembly GCA_004023965.1). Lineage (NCBI taxonomy): Eukaryota > Metazoa > Chordata > Mammalia > Carnivora > Mephitidae > Spilogale > Spilogale gracilis. The sequence goes on from PITA01005366.1 coordinate 2,338, forward strand.
TAAACATTATCTTTACTCCTTCCTTGACTGTGAAGGGAGAAAAGGGTAGATATTATTACACAGGCCCCAGAAGGATGAAAACCTAAGTCTCCTGTACCTCTCAAATCATTTAGCTTTCACTACAAACTACAGCTTTCCTAGAAATAAGTCTCTAATTAGCATACCCAGAGACAGAATCCAAAGTTCTTAGAAAATCTGAGAAGACGACCCATTTCCTCACTTAAATTCACTGTGGCTGAATGATGGCCCATGAGAGAAAGGAGTGATAAAGTGATAATTGAGGGTATGAATACACACCCACACATCGTGCACTTAACCAGTGCTTCTACTGTGTTTGAAAATAGTTTATTAGAATTTTACTAGAGAAATAACCTCCAGGGAGCTTTAAACTCTACTGTATGGCTGGGTTTCTTTGAGGGTGTCCAAGAAAAAGAGGACCTGAAGAATCCCAGCCCTACAGTCACATTCTGTTTGCCCTCGTTCTCATGAAACACATATTCAGAAGCAATGAACCCCAGAAGCCAGAAGGTCATCAAGAGTCCAATTTGGGGACCATATTTAATCAATAAAGACCTTTCTTTCACCACCAGAGTCCAACACCAAACCCTGGTTATACCAGCTTCTAATGTAGGAAAACAAAATCTCTGATGTGAATTAATTTCCCACTTAGTAACAGACTCTTTCGAGGTAAGAAGATTGCTTATCTTCTGATCCAAAATAGAGCACGGGAGAAGCTAGAAAAGATCGAAGTAAAAACTGTCATTTCAACAAAGTAGGGAAAGTTCTCGGAGTTTTAAAAGTACATGCCTGAATGGAAAAATATCTTGACTTACTTTTTGGTGAGCCGAGGGTCTAGAGGTGGGTGTTGTGCTCCATACACAGGCTGGATGCTGAAAGCAAGAAAAAAGAAAGCAGCAAGCTGTCAGGAAGTTAAACATATTGGGTAAGGACCATCTGCATCACAAAATCAGAAGGGACTTTGAGAAACAGGTTACCTCCAAGAACAACCATAACCATGCCAAAGGATAGCAACCTGCTCTTTAAAAAAAAAAAAAAAAAAAAAAAAAAAAAAAAGTCTCTAGGTGCATCTGGCTGGCTCAGCAGTAAAGCATGTGACTCTTGATTTCAGGGTTGTGAATTCGAGCCCCACACTAAATGTTGATTGCTTAAATAAATAAACTTTAAAAAACAATCAATCAATCAATCAATCACGTCTCTGGAGAATGTTCATCTTCCACTGGAGCCTCAGTGCCTTACACACACACCTGACCACACACCTGACCTATCTGTAAAGAAGGCAGCATGGAAAGATAACAGGCTTTGGAGTAGGAAGAGGATAGTTTGAATGCCACTTCCAGCACCCACCACCTCTGTTAACTAGCACTAAATTACATAACTGCTTTGACCCTATTTTCTCATCTGTAATATGGGAGCATCACCTACCCCAAAGGCTCACTTGGACTAAAAGACAGTGAAGCAACACTAGATATCAAGGGAAGGGTGATCTAAGCAACTCTCACTCATGGCTGGTGGGGGTATTAAGTGATACAACTCCCTTCCAAAAACAGTTTGGCCATATCCAGGAAGAATGAAATATGCCCACCCTAAGACCCAGTATTTTCATTCTCAAATCTGTATCTTTTTTTGGTGGGCAGCAAAACAAGGTTTACTGAATGATGATAAAGGGATAGTACCAAGCTCCCAAAGCGGGAGCAGGCCTGAGAGGGTTGCCCTCAAACCTGTATCTTAAGAGAAATACGTACATATGTGTGTCAGGACACATATATAAAACTATTTATAGAATTAGAGTTCCTTTTGGCATAAAACAAGAAATAACCCAAGTATCCAAGAGAAAATAAACTCTAATATGTTCATAACATTGAACATTATACAGCAAGGTAGACATACAAAGTCGGGCAGCAAGTAATAATGTGCATGAATCTTCCAAATGCCATGTTGAGCGAAACAAGAGAACAGTACAAGAGTAAATAGTGTGTGATTCTATTTACATACACTTCAAAAACTGGCAAAAAGGACTTCTATCATCTAGGGATGCATCCATAGTAGTAACAACATAAAGCAACGAACTATTAACATAAAAGGATGTGCTTATTTTGGAGGGAAGGAGGAAGGTGTGACTGAGAACAGACACAAGGGGGCTTTTGGGGTGCTCACTTTGTGATTATTCATCAAGTTACATACCGCACTGTTGTTTCATGTATCAGGTCACAGTGAGAAAAAAAGGCGGGGGGCATCTGCCTTTGGCTCAGGTCATGATCCCAGGGTCCCGGGATCAAGCCCTACATCAGGCTCTGTGCTCATCAGGAAGCCTGCTTTTCCCTCTCCCACTCCCCCTGCTTGTGTTCCTTTTCTTGATGTGTGTGTCTCTCTCTGTCAAATACATAAATAAAATATTAAAAAAAAAAGTGACCAGAGAATAACTAGAATAACTACATATCCAGCCAAACTGTTGTTCAAATACAAAAGTGACAGAAAAACATGTTGCAACAAGTAAGAACTCAGGAAATAGGGTTTCTTTTACTCCTTCCTGGAGAAATTACTAGAAGAAAAACTTCAGTGAACAATGAGCTAAATGGAGAAACTAAAACAAAAGAACTGGTGCAGAGCATTTAATGGATTTAGTCTGACTGACTCTTAAATTTGAAGCTTTATGGTTATAGAGAAGAGAATGTAAAAACAATGTAATTGGCAAAGGTCAAAATGAGACAGAGAACAGAATGAATAAATATGTTGATTTCCTCATCTTTCACTGACAAAGCTCAAAAGATACTTAAAGCTGATAGCTCAAGGGACGTGGGTGGGGGGATGGGGCAACTGGGTGATGGGCATGAAGGAGGGCATGTGAAGTAATGAGCACTGGGTGTCAGATGCAACTGATGAATCACTGAATTCTACCTCTGAGGCTGATAATACACTATATGTTCATTAAATTGAACTTAAAACAATTTTTTGAAAAGCTTTACACTCAAGTAATAGAGGCATAAATATGTTTCAGGATGTAAGGTAAAACTAAGAAAAATAATATAATCAACTAAAAGCAGGTGAGGAAATGGCAAGAAATAGAACTACTAATTTTATCATTGATCATGATAAGCAGTCAATAGATGTCTCAAGAAATATGGTATAAAATTATACTTACAAATGCAATCACTAGACTAAAAACACAAATTTCCCCAATTATCAGAATAGACATATGCACAGCCACCTCCCAAAGCAAGTACAATCCTTACGGTGGAAGACTTGTCTTTTAAAGAAAATATAAAAACAGAACTACAATCAAATATATCAGTCATTCCAATAAATCTAAAGGGGCCGAACTGGCCTATTTTTTTTTTTTTCGACCTTGCCTATTAAAAGAAAAAGGATGTTACTAAGAGGGGACTGGTTAATTACCGTACATCTGTGGAAAGGATGAGGCCACTCTATACTCACTGACATGAAACAAACTCTAAAACATTAATTAAAAAAGCAGAACTGTATGCATAACATGTCACCATTTTTGTGGAAAACCTTTAAAATAAAACATATCTGCATACTTACATACGCTTAGGGCATCTCTGAGAGAATACACAAGACACCAGCAGCAAAGGTCTGGAAGAGGAACTGGAGGACTGGAGGACCCAGCAGCAGAGAGACTGAGTGTTTACTAAGAATTTTTTTGTGCCTTTTTGAATTAGTACCGTGTACATGTAACCACAATTTTGAGAAATAAATTAAGCCATCTTCAGTGGGTTGGGAGGTTTAAATGAGACAATGTGTAAAAAGCTCTTCAGCACAATTACTGTCAGGTAGTAATAGTAGCAGGTAATGAGGTAGATTTGCAAACATCAGAATGCTGCCCAGCACAATCTCAGTATCCAAGAAATGCTGGCTTTTTCTTTGCTCCCATTTGGTAATTTACTCCTTACCCAACAATTAGAAAGTAGAACAAGGTTACTATGTACTTTGTTTGACATAACAGATGTGACCCTAAAGTTGCTGTTAAATAAAAATGCAGCCAATTCAATCATTTTCACATTGACTTCTACTAAGATTCCAGCGAGAATGTTCTTATGTACATTCTTTATGGGTAGAACCCTGACCTTTTTAGCAATTAAGAATCTCTATCTCCCCAAATTTTTCTAAAAGGTTATTCAGTAATTTGAAAGTAAGCCATTATATACACTACTACAGAGATAAAAATAATACAACTTTAACATGTTGAAAGAGTTTACAGAGTTTCATAGGCAGAGGAAAAGAAGAAAGAAAATAAAAGGGATCAAAGAATAATGGGAGAGTCAGACTTAAAGAAAGCTGAAACAAAACAAAAATAAAAACACAAAAAAAACCCCAAAAGGCATATATCAGTGGAACAGAAAACCTAGAAATAAACCCACAACAATTCTATAGTCAGTTAATCTTTGACAAAGCAGGGGACGCCTGGGTGGCTCAGTTCGTTAAGCAACTGCCTTCGGCTCAGGTCATGATCCTGGAGACCGGGGATCGAGTCCCACATCGGGCTCCCTGCTCGGCAGGAAGCCTGCTTCTCCCTCTCTCACTCCCCCTGCTTGTGTTCCCTCTCTCGCTGTATTTCTCGCTGTCAAATAAATAAAATATTTAAAAAAAAAAAAAAATCTTTGACAAAGCAGGAAAGAATATCCAATGGGGAAAGGACAGTCTCCTCAACAGATACTGTAGGGAAAACTAGATGGCAATATGCAAAAGAAAGAAACTACACACCACTTTCTTAAACCACACACAGAAATAAATCCAAATGGATTAAAGACCTAAATGTGAGACCTGAAAGTATAAAAATCCTAGAACAGAACACAGAACTCTGACATCGGCCACAGCAACTTCCTTCTAGATCTGTCCCCCAAGACAAGGGAAACAAAAGCAAAAACACAGTATTGGGACTTCATCACAATAAAAAGCTTCTGCACAGGGAAGGAAACAATCAACAAAACTAAAGGCAACCTATGGGATGGGAGAAGATACTTGCAAATGACATATCCGATAAAGGTTTGGTATCTGAGATATATAAAAAACTTCTAAAACTTAACACCCAAAAACCAAATAAGCCAACTTAAAAATGGTCAGGAGACATTTCTCCAAAGAAGACATAGAGATGGCCGAGAGACACATGAATAAAAGGCCCAACATCACTAATCATCAGGGAAATGCAAATCAAAACTATGAGATATCACCTCTTACCTGTCAGAATGACTAAAATCAACAACACAAGGGGCACCTGGGTGGCTCAGTCAGTTGAGCATCTGACTCTTGGTTTCAGTTCAGGTTGTGATTTCAGGGTCCTGGGACTGAGCCCTGCATCAGGCTCCATGCTCAGTGTGAAGTCCATTTGAGATTCTCTCTCCATCTTCCTCTGTTTCCCCACTCAAACAAATAAATAAATATTTTTAAAAAAATAATAAAATGAAATAAAATCAACAACACAAGAAACAACAGATGTTGATGAGGATGTTGAGAAAAAGGAACACTGATGCACTGTTAATGGGAATGCAAACTGGTGCAACCACCGGAAAACAGTTCGAAGGTTCCTCAAAAAGTTAACAGGGGTATCTGGCTGGCTCACTTGGAACAGCATGCGACTCTTGATTTTGGGGTCGTGAATTCAAGCCCCGCAATGGGCATAGAGATTACTAAAAGCAATAAGTAAAAACTTTGTCAAAAAACAGAACTACCCTATGATCCAGCAATCACATCACTGAGTACCCAAATTCAAAAGGATACATGCATCTCTATGTTTATAGCAGAATTACTATAATAGCCAAGATACGGAAGCAACCCAAGTACCATCAGTTGATGAATGGATACAGATGATGTGGAACATATATACCGTGGATTATTATTTAGCCATAAAAAAGAATGGAATCTTGCCATTGGCAACAACACGGATGGATTCAGATACTATATAATGCTGAGCAAAATAAGTCAGTCCGAGAGAGACAGATACCGTATGATTTCACACATACGTGGGATTTAACAAACAAAACAAATGAACAAAGTCAGGGAAGAGAAAGAGACAAACCAAAAACAGATCTTACTTACAGAGAACTGATGGTTATCAGAGGGGAGGGATGGGGGGGATGAGTTAAATAGATGATGGGGATTAAGGCATGCACTGATGGGATGCTCACCAGGTGATGTGTGGAATTGCTGAATCACTAAACTGCACACCTGAAACTAATATAACAGTGTGTTCACTAACTGGACTTAGAATAAAAACTGTTGTAAAAGGGTCACTGATTTGTATTTTAATGTTGCAAATACTCTAAGATGACAACACTTGAGCTCTCCAAGTCCACAAGCCTCCTTATAGCAAAATATAAAGATCAGAGGATAAACTCTGCAGGAAGATTTCAACAGGCTGGTTAGGTGAATGGGCAGGAAAAAAAGAGAGGATCCTTAGATTCTCTCTTTTAAAAGAGCATTACCACCTGCCAGTAATCCATGCAGAAAAAAAGCAATCCTAATTGTGCAGGTTCAAAGGCCAAAGGCCATTATAGGAAGGGGATCTTAAATCACAGTACTGTTTCTTAAATATATCAGCCTCAATGTGCTGGCACAGCCAGAAACACCAAGGTAAGTGAAGGACTTTCTCAGCAAAGGCATCAGAGCCCAAGTTGAACTTAACATACTCTTGACTAAACCATGATGTATCTGTACCTGAACACTTTAATCAGTTTACTGAATCTCAAAAAGAAGAGCCAAGACATGAGAAGAGAAACCAAGATGATTGCAGAGACAAAATGAAGACAGACTGAAAGCCTGGTGATGAAGGCACTCAATTTCCTGGCATTTATAATTCACCTGTCAGTCCCAACTCCTCCCAAACCACACTCAACTGGAGAGCAGGCTGGCTCCACTCTGCCTCCCAAACATATCTTAGCTACTAAATCAGGCTCTTCTCCCATTTCAGTATCGGATCCAATCTGAAATATCCCCTTCAAGATTGACACCTCACACCATGAGACCCTAACCCTCTAAACAAAACAAAACATTTACTCCACACAAGTGTAGAAAGCACTTATTCACATTTTCACAGAGAAAAATTAACAAACATCCAGGAACCCATCACTTTGATTTAATAAATGTTAATATGTGTCACATTTCTTTAAAAAAAATAAAGCATTAGGGGGGCGCCTGGGTGGCTCAGTTGGTTGGGCGACTGCCTTCGGCTCAGGTCATGATCCTGGAGACCCGGGATCGAGCCCCACATCAGGCTCCCTGCTCGGCGGGAGGCCTGCTTCTCCCTCTCTCACTCCTCCTGCTTGTGTTCCCTCTCTGGCTGTGTTTCTCTCTGTCAAATAAATAAAATCTTAAAAAAAAAATTTTTTTTTTTAAATAAAGCATTAGGGAGACTACTGAAGTTCCAATTGCAGTCCCCAGTCCTGTTCCTCTTTCTTCCCAAGAGGTAAACTATCCTGAAGGGCGCATGAAATCCCTTCCATCTGTTTTTATACTTTTATACACATTCGTGTACACATAAACACCATATAATACTGTTTCGTTTTAAAGCTGTACACAAAAGATTGCACACTAATCTTTCCATATCTTGCTTTCCTCCCTCAACAGTGTGTTTTCACCCAGCTGCACTGTTCAGTTTTTTTTTTTTTTTCTGATTACAAAGTAACATATGTGTAGTGGAAAAACCAGAGACCCAATGATACCCAGCATTCTCATGAGGCGAAGCCCCAGTGCCAAGCAGATTTTCAGCTTCTAGAGAGTAGTGACACCATGTCTTTTTCTTCAGTCCCCTCACCACCTGGCAGAGTGCAGCACACCCCAGCAGGCACTTATTAACAACAGTTAGTGAATGAAGACCGGAGCTCTACAAACCCCAGGCTCTGCTTAAGCAGGCTAGTGGCTCGCTAGACCTTGGAGAAATCACAGCACATGCAGAGAAACGAATGTCACAGCAGATGCCATGGCAGAGACAAGACAGCAAAAATCCTGGTCAACCTTAATAAAACCAACACCACGGGGCGCATTGGCATTGCTGGTTTGCACAGTTGCAACAGTGCAAAACCCTCAGGAGGAGAAATCCACAGGTGTTTGTTTAGTGCTGACAAAGGAGTGAAAGCAAACATTGGAACAGACCTCTCCGATTTAAAGTCAAACATGTTAGCAACTGATTTGGGTTCACACACTCATTTGATGGAAGTCTTCCAGAGCTGGGCTGCTTATGCTGTTTCGGTGATAATTTAGTACCTTCTAGTCACTTACTTTATCAGTAAAATATTTCCCAGCTAATAACAGGTTGTAATATTAACATACCTGCCCAGACAGGCTAGGAGCATAACACTAAGTCCACGTTATGGAAAATAACCAAATGAACAGAGGTTTTAGTAGAAAATCTACGGGCTCCTAATTTAAGTGATGAGACACTTTTCTCAACTTCATTTAATGCTAAAGACAGCTCCTTAACTTAATAAATGCTTTTGGGGTGCCCCACTTGCTCAGAGGAGCTTGTGACTCCATCTTACGGTCATGAGTTCGAACCCCACGCTGGGTGTAGAGATTAAATAAATAAAATTTTTAAAAATAAATAAACACTTTTGTTTAAAAAGAAGAGGCACCTGTGTGGCTTGGTCGGTTAAGTGTCTGCCTTTAGCTCAGGTCATGATTCCAAGGTCTGCGGATCAAGCCCCGCATTAGGTCCCTGCTCAGCAGAGAGCCTGCTCTCCCTCTCCCTCTGCCTGCCGCTCTGTCTACTTGTGCTCTTTCTTTAAGCTGTCAAGTAAATAAATAATCTTATTTTTTAAAAAGGGGGGTGCGCCTGGGTGGCTCAGTCATTAAGCATCTGCCTTCAACTCAGGTCATGATCCCGAAGTCCCGGGATCAAGCCCTGAATTGGGCTCCCTGCTCAGTGGAAAGCCTGCTTCCCCCTTTCTCACTCCCCCTGCTTGTGTTCCCTCTCTAGCTGTGTTTCTCTCTGTCAAATAAATGAACAGAATCTTTAAAAAAAAAAAAGGGAGGGAGGTGGGAGCCTAAGCAGGGGCTCCTAGGTGGCTCCATTGGCTAAGTGTCTGCCTTCGGCTCAGGTCATGATCTCAGGGTCCTGGGGTTGAGCCCCATGTTGCTCTGCCTGGTGGGGAGTCTGCTTGTTGCTCTCCCTATGCCCCTCTCCCCTGCTTGTGCACACAATCTCTCTCTCTCTCAAATAAATAAAACCTTTAAAAAAAAAAAAAGAGAAGCCCTTCCCAGAAGGATTGGAAATCAGAATGTGGGAAATGAGCCAGCCTTTGGCTCACATTTGTCTCTCCCATTCCAGGTCTTATCTACATCTTTTCGCTGGAAGCACCCACACCCTCGGATTGAATGAGGTGCTTCAACAGGTATCCTAATCTTAGCAAAGACTGAGGGAAGGCAGAAGAAGTAGTGGAAAGAGCAGTGGACCCAGAGTCAAGAAATCTGTTGTCTGCAATGTGATTTGGGACAAGTCACTTTCTCTCTTTGGCTTCAGTTTCCTTACTTGCAGTGGCCTTAGAGTCAAATTCTAACATTCTATAATTTCGTGACACTCAGATGTTCCTGGGGCCAGCAAGTCCCTAATTCCAAAAACACAAGATAGAAAAACCCACCTTCAGGGACCCCATACCATCTACTACCTATCAGTCATGCCTACTGTGACAAAGCAAACTACCCACTGATGTGAGTTGAAGCTAATAACTTTATATTTCTTGTAGATTTTATTTATTTGAGAGAGTGAGCAAGAGAGAGAGAGAGAGACAGAGACAGAGAAAGGAGAGGCAGAGGGAGAAGCACACTGCCCACAGAACAAACAGCCCAACATGAGGCTCAATCCCAGAGAATCTGGGATCCTGACCTGAGCCAAAGGCAGCTGCTTAACTGACTGAGCCACCCTGGCACTCCAAGGCAGCCAGAATATCTTTATAAAGGGGAATGTGATCGTGTCACAGCCCCCACCAACCTTCTAATGGCAACCCACAGATCTTGGGATAAATATCAAAGTCCTTAACTTGGCCTCTCTTTCCAACATGGGGCCTGGAAGACTTAGAGTCCGGAGATCATTCTGATTACAAATGAGAGGTCTACAGGGGGGCAAGAAGAGAAGCAGGAGCCTACAGCAGTAGTCCAGGCAAGAGAGGACTCAGCCTGATCCATGTAGTCAAGGCACACGTGGTGAGAACAACTCAGAATGGCAAACGGGACTTGCTTTCAGAATGGAAAGAGAAGAGCCAAACGTTAGGATTTTTGGTCCAAGGAACTGGTGATCGGTAGGACCATTAAGTGAGATGGAACGAATGGCTTTGCAGGAGAGAGCAGATGCAGAAATCAAGAGTTCCATGTGGATACGTTAAGTATCAGATGCCTATGAGAAAGCCAAGCGGAGATGCATGCATTGTTCAACATCCACAAGGCAAGAGCTCCCAACACTGGGACTCAAGTTTCTTTCCATTTAATTCAGAGCTCTTATCCCAGTGGTTCTCAAAGTGCAGCCCCCAGGTTAGCAGCTTGGGAACTCCTTAGAAGCTCAATGCCTCAGGTCCCACTCCAGACCTACTGAGTCAGAAACTCTGAATATGGGGCTGGCAATCTGTGTTTCAACAAGCCCTCCAGGTGACTCCCTAAAGTCTGAGGACCACTGCTCATAATCATAGCCACAGTTGCCCTGCATGAGGCTTCTCTGTGCCTCTGTAAACCCCACAGCATTACTAACAATAGATGGTGCTTTGCTGTTTGTTTGTTTGTTTGTTTTTAAGATTTTATTTATTTGACAGAGAGAAACACAGCCAGAGAGGAAAACAAGCACGGGGAGTGAGAGAGAGAGAAGCAGGCTTCCCACAGAGCAGGGAGCCCGATGTGGGGCTCGATCCCGGGTCTCCGGGATCATGACGTGAGCCGAAGGCAGTCACCTAACCAACTGAGCCACCCAGGCACCTCTGCTGGGTTTTTTTTAAGCCAAGATTCACTGGAGACTCCAGATGCACCACTGATCAAAGTGTTTGAATTCCAGTTTCAGAAACTAAAGCAAGGGGAAGAAACAAATGAAAAAGGAACTACTACAATCACAGCTATCGCTTTCATGATAGCTACTATTATCGAGCACCTCATATGCACTTTCTAGGCATTATCTCATTAACCCTCCTAACAGCCTTATGGGGTAGGTACTCTGCTCCCCTTTTACAGATAAGGAGCTAGAGCAAGGGACAGAGAAGTTATATAACTTGCTCAGGGTCACACAGCTAGAAAGTAGCAGAGCTGGCATTTGAACCCAGGAAGTCAGGTTCCAGAGTCTGCATTTTTTTTTGAGATATAATTGACAAATAACATTGTGTGACTTTAAAGTTTACCATCTTAGCATTGGCTAGTGCCTCTATCAAGTCATCAAGTCACACAATTATCATTTCTTTTTTGTGGTGAGAACAATTAAGACCCAGTCTCTTAGCAACTTTGAAGTTTATAATATAGTGCTGTTAACTATAATCACTGTGTCGTGCATAAGATCTCCAGAACTTATTTATCTATTAGTTTTGAGTTTCCAGAGCCTGCATTCTTAACCACACGGTATATAGCGTCCCCTATCTATCTAGGCATCTATACAAGAATCACTTGATGTAATAAGCATATGAGGTTCCCATGAAGAACTCCTGAGAACTTTAAAAGATGTTTAATTCCATCGAGTTACCATATAACAGCAATTCCACTCCTACATTAACTCAAAAGAATGGAAAACACACATGAAACAGAAACCTGCACATGAATTTCATAACATTGTTTATAATAGCCAAAAAGTGGAAACAACCCAAATGTCATCAACTGATGAATGGATAAACAAAATGAGGTATAGTCACACAATGGAATATTGTTTAGACATAAAAAGGAATAAAATATTGATGCATGCTACAACATGGGTGAGTCCTGAAAACATTATGCTTCGTGAAAGAAACCAATCACAAAAGGCCTTTTTTCACACTATTCCCTTTATATCAAATGTCCAGAATGGGTAAATCTATACATACAGAAAGATTAGCGGCTGCCAGGGGCTAAGGTAGGGGATGTATACAAGGTTTCTTTCTGGGGTGATGAAAATGTACTGAAATTAGTGGTGATGGTTGCATGGAACTATGTATACTTTATTTTTTTTTTTAAGATTTTATTTATTTGACAGAGAGAAACACAGCCAGAGAGGGAACACAAGCAGCGGGAGTGAGAGAGGGAAAGCAGGCTTCCCGCCAAGCAGGGAGCCCGATGTGGGACTCTGATCTCGGGTCTCGGGGATCATGACCTGAGCCGAAGGCATCCACTTAACCAACTGAGCCATCCAGGTGCCCCAAGGAACTATGTATACTTTAAATGAATATACAAAATACTCCTGAATTGTATACGTTAAAGGGGTGTATTTTTATAGTATGTGAATTATATCTCAATAAAGCTGTTATTTCTTAAAAGGATGTTTAATTCATTTTAAGTTTAGGCTAACTTACTAAATAAAATTCCTACTTATTTTCATTCAGGTTGCTAGATCACAACCAAAGAAACTGAAAGTAACTGCCATCACTTTGAATTTTTACCTTTCAATCTGTAGAGAAAACTAGTTTCACTTCTAGGTTGCCATGGACCCAGAAATAGCCATCTATGTCATTTCCCCATCCAGGAGAAAGTTTTTCTTCACCAACACTGAAAGAATGTAAATGCAAAAGTTCTATTCTTGAGAAAATGCCCTAATCTTTTCCTTAAATCAAAGCACTTTCTATCTAAAAAAAACCTTTAATTTTCTCCCATAACCAGCAGCTGCTAGGGATCCCCAATAAAAACACATAGCTAAACAACAGTTCTCTTCAACCAGCAAGGTACTAAAAACTGTTATGAATTGTAGCAACATTTTAGTGCCTTAAGATAAACAATGTACATAAACATCTAGTACTGGAGTAAGGATCTGAGAAATATTCTTTTTAAATGTTTATTTGCTCTAATAATAACAGGAATCCTTTTTTAACTAGTATTTATCAAGCAACTATAATGTGCTAAATAAACACTGACCTGGGTTCTTTACAAATAAGATGTTTAATTTGGTTCTCATAGTAACCCTGAGGAAGGTATTTTTACTCTCATTTCATAGAAAAGGAAACTGAGGCCCAGAGAGACCGACTAAATCATTTGTCATTGGTCACGCAGGTATAAGAGTCCAAGTAATAATTCAAGTCTTTCTGAACTCAAATGTCCTCTACTCCTTGATATGCCTCTTCAAAATGAAAACAGAAGGCAGAAACTTCAAGAAACTGAAAGACTCCTTCCTATCTCACAAAAATGATAGTCTGAAAAGAGCGGACTCACAGGAAATATAGAAAATAAAAAATTGTTAGTAACAACCAGCAGTCAGCAGGCACAAGACCATGCCATGTCCTGCATTTCAAATATTGCTTCCTGATTTAAGAGTTTTCCCACTGATTCTAATTACCACCTTAGCATGTCAAAATTTAATGATCTCACCATGGAAAGCCCCAGAGAACAGCAGTTGTGAGACTGGAGACAGCTCACTAGACCAGGAAGGAAAAGGAATCAGTTGGCAGGAAGTGGTGCCTATCTAAAAACATAGAAGTCTTCAGCATTAATATTAACGCCGTCATTCCACAGCACTTTAATCTGAAGCTATTTCTGCATTCTCTTGCATTATTTTAATACTGTACTACTAAAAGCTGATTCCCATTCTCCATGTGTCTAATAGAATCCTAAGTAAAATAACATGGCTATATAGCCACCACTGACCCTAATTTCTGTCTTGCAATTACAAACAAAACAAAACTACACACACACACACACACACACACACACACACACACACACGATTATCCCTGAGGGAAAAGACCTGAATCAATTAGGAAAGGTATCATGTGGGGCCCAACCAAACATGAATTCTATCACCAAGTAGCCTATGGCTGGAAGAAATCCTAAATTCACGACTAAAATACACATTTCTTCCACTTTTCAGGGCTCTGGCCAAAACAAACTGATAGTATAAACCAAGAGCGGGCTGAGAGATGTACAAATGATAAGCTCTCAACATACATCAAAAAGGGAAGGGGGGCGGGGCGAGTAGCTTAGAAGGTCTGCTCTCCAACTAAACAGCTGAAGAATGAAAGAATTCCGTGCATTTGCGCAAGAAGAGCTTGACAACCCGGGGGGGCGGGGAGAGGTAACTTGGGTTGAACAAATCCACAGAAAATGCTAAAGAAAGAACCTCGATTCTTGAGTCACTCTGTAATAATTCCTAATGGGAAGCGGCCAACTCAAGATAAAGTAAGGTCGAGCTTGAGAATTTTCCTCACTTTTTCTGTCGCCCTGGATACGATTCCAAGCTCCCACCAGAACCTTTTGGGAGTCCAAGTGAAAAATTCGTACGTACTGATCTGGGGGAGCAAAGGAAGGGGCCATCCTTATGCAAACAACCACTTCTGCGTGGTGGAGACCCCCAAGAACCAGTTCTATTTAAAGTGAGAGGCAGCTTTGGGGAGATGACCGTCCAAACCCAGGACCGCCATTGGCTACTCACCCAACTCCACAGTCCCTGATGCCCAGACTCCGACCACCTCCCAGCTAAGAGCAGCCGCTCCAGCGCCCTCCGCCCCCAAACCCCAGTGTGCTCCCACACCCCAGACATTCCCAAAGCTCGCAGCCCGCTCCTTTCCCCGACAGCTGACCCGGGGCCACCAGGCAGTCCCAGCTTCCCCGGTCCAGGTTCCCTAAACCAGCCTTTCGGGGTCGCTGACGCCCCAGGGCCGCGGGATTTAAGGCTTAGGATCTGGAAGGGTTTGGTCCAATCTCCTCTTCCTTTCGGCGTCCTGGGCTTACCTCCCCGGCAGCTTGGCGGTCCTCTTCCAAAACTGCTTGCTGTTCTCGGCGGCCATTGCTCTGGCCGGGGAAGGCCTTGTAGGCCGGCCAGGGGGGTACCCAGCGAGATGCCCCCAGGACCCCGCAATCGGAGGGCCAACCAAGGCCGCTTCCCCGCCGCCGGTCACCCGCTCCCAGCTCCTGGAGGCGCCATCTTGGATGTGGGCACCCCCCCACCCAGCGCCGCTGCCATTGGTGGGTTGCTCAGGCCGTGGTCAGATGGACCAATAGAAAGCCGGAATCCTACAGGCCACTGAAGCCTAACGGTGACGTCAGGGACTGGGCGCACAGGTGGACCGGGAAGGCGGAGCTTGGACAAGCAGGGAGGCGGGGCTGAAAGTTCCCTAACCCCAGGAGTGGAAGAAGCAGGTAAATAAAGGGACCTTATGAGAAGGAAGAAAGGGTACAGCTTGGTTTTCGCGCAGGTGGGGGTGGGGGATGGGGTGGAAATAAGGTTCCTGAGCCTAATACTTTTTGGAAAGAGAGAATATGCATTTATAAACATACATCTTTCACCTAAAAATAGAGCCCATGTGTTGGTTGCAGGCCATTTTTAAGATCTCAGTCAACGACAATCTGGTTACGATTGTCCCTGTTCCGTTTGGGGTCCGATTTTTTTTTTTTTTTTTTTTTTTTTAGTCGATTTAGGAAGATCAGTACAGATCTAGTAGACCGGGGTTGTTAACTGTTGAACACGTGAGTAACGGTTGTTTCGTGAGGGTCTCCCATACCTCTAGTAATTGATCACATTAAAGGATTTGTGTGCTGTGGGTAAAATTCAAATGATTTAATCCCTGTTTCATCATTAACTGCCACTTTCTGACTATGAGAATCCAGATACTGACAGTGTTAAGGCTCTTAATAACGTTCTTATTTTATCCATCCAATTCAGGCTACCAAATAACATTTCTTACGAGGACATAGCACACCTCCAGGGCTGGAATCACAAAGATTAAAGATACACCCCCAAACATTGATCTATCACCCTTGAATTTATTTTCAATCTAGTTTTGACTCAGAATGAGATTTAATATAGCATTTTTAATCCTTTGAATGTTTTGTTGGTGTTTTGGCATTTTTTGAGTTTCTGTGGTTGTATACCACAGTGACTGGTGGGAGGGAACTGTGGAGGTGGGCTGCTGTCCTCCATCCCTGTTTTCCTTTACTGCTGCAACATGCCCTTCCACTTATTGGAGAACATCTAAGGAACCCCTGTCTAAAAGAGAACATATGCCCTCCATTGGCCTTTTTCTATATAGACATTACCCCAATTTCAAGCTTCTTTGCACCCTAATTTTACAACCATGATATAGTATGAAAGCGGCTGTTTTATTTTCTATTAATTTTTCAAGCTTCCATAGACTTTCATCAACTCAGATAGTCACTTTTATGGGCATTTAATCCATCAAAAAAGTCCTTTTGGCCTTTTAATCATTTTATCTGCCTTTCTTTGGCTCTTCTTTTTCTTAGAATGCAGTGACCAGCACTGCTTCCTGAGCTTCAGGAGGAGTTCCCTGAGGTTTTTGTTGAAGCTGATGTTTTATCTTTAATCTGAACAGCCAGAACTGTTGCTGGCATTTTGGACTTTACAAGAGCTGACATCTCAAAGAAATAGTGGACAGCAACTTCTAGATCCCTTTCTTTGGTAGCATTAGGCAGGCAGTTCAGAGTTCTTTATCTTTAAGGAATCATCTGAATTGTCTCCCCCTTTGTGAGCTGCCTCACACTTGTCCATGTGGCAAGCACCCGCCACTTTCCAGCCTACTCACATTGCTTTACAAATGTTCCAGAAGATGCTCCCCATTGACTTGACATTTCAGTATGCGGAAAGCAGAGTATAATTTGTGTATCTTGAAATGTCTCAAAGTATTCCTTTTTCTTAGTCATTTGTGAAATCTTAAATAATGCAGATTCTCAGGGGATGCTGTTAACACAGTTTGATCTGGAGAAACCCTATTATTCCTACTCTTTGTTTTCTACATCTAAGATAGGTTCTCATCCAAACAAACAAAAATTCACTGTAGTCATCTGATGGTAAATTTTTAAATAGTCTTTATGAAGGAAGTTGAGGTTGTTGGCTGTCTTTCACCACTGCCATCATCATCACCAGAACCTAAACCAACTATATCTTTATAGCAGCCTCCTATCAGGCCTCCCTGCTTACACTCTTGTTCCCTTAGAGTCTATTCCCCACACTGCATCCAGAGAGAACCTTTTAAAATGTCATTGGATTGTGTCATCCCTCTGCTCAATACCATGACTCCATCACACTTGGCATAGAAATGCAAGCTCCTGGGGGCACCTGGGTGGCTCAGTCGTGGAGTGGCTGCCTTCAGCTTGGGCTATGATCACGGAGTCCTGGGTTCCGGCCCACATTGGGGCCAAGCAGGAAGCCTGCTTCTCCTTCTCTCACTCCCCTTGCTTGTGTCCCCTCTCTAGCTGTGTTTTGCTCTGTCAAATAAATAAATAAAATCTTGAAAAAAAATGCAAGCTCCTCAGAGAGCCTACATGATTTAGTTCCACTCTTTTTCTTCATCTGCTCCAATCATACTTACCGGCCTTTTCCCTGTTTCTTGAATACTCCAAGCATATTCCCACCTCAAAGCCTTTGTATTAGCCACTTCCTCTGCTTGTAATTCTCTCCCCTAATTATCCGGATGGCTTGCTCTCTCATCTCATTTAGATATATTCCTAAGTGTCTTCACATTGGGGGGTGCTGTCCCTGACCACTCATCTTTTTTTGTTGTTGTTTTTAAAAGTTTTTATTTATTTATTTATTTATTTAAGGGAGGGGTGCAGAGGAAGGGGTAGAGGGAGAGAATCTATAAGCAGATTCCCCACTAAACACGGAGCCTGACATGGGGCTCAGTCTCACAACCCAGGAGATCATGACCTGAGCTAAAACCAAGAGTCAGACACTCAACTGACTGAGCCACCCTGCCTCGAACACTCATCTTTAACAACAGTCTCCACCACTCTATTTTTGTTGTCTATCTCCATGCCTAAAATGTAAGCTCCACTGAGGCAGGGATTTTGTCCATTTTGTTTTCTGCTCTTCTCACCTAGAATTGAACTTGGCACATAGTGCACAAGCATTTAATGTGTTCTAAGTAAGAGAATGAAAGTATAAAGTGTTTGTCTTTTGGTTCTCTGCTGTTAATAAACATTATTTTGTGGAAAAGATTATAGAAACCATGTTTTCTAGCCACTAGTAGGATGTGTCCACTTTACCAAAGGTTCTATAGGCTTGCCTATGCTCTTGGTCAAAGAGCAATCTTCCTATCTTGGCAAAGATTTCCTCTTCAAACTTTTAGCTTCGGAGAAATGAAGCTGTACCTAAAATGATGAGGGAAGGAGGCCACCCACCTAGCCAGTAGATGAATTTAATCAACCCTGGCCATCAAAGAGGTGATAGCTGTGGGAGCCAAATCACTTTCACAGCAAACTGCCTAACTGGAGGTGAAAATCATTGGTCTGAAGCTCCCAAAGGGGCCCTGGAGCACTTTTGATGGAGGCCCTTAGTGCAGAGACTTGCTGGTTTCCTAGCCCGGTCTTCTCATATTTTAGTGTACATGTGATTATGGTCTGGGCTACAGTCTATAATTCTGCATTTCTAATAAGGCCTCAGGTGACACTGATGCTGCTGATTTCTGGACCTCACTTTGTAGATCTGTTTCTAATATAGTATGACCTGTGACCCTTGAATTTATTCCAAGGATTTGATTTTTTTTAAATGTTATCTTTTAAAGTAATCTCTACACTCAACACAGGGCTGGAACTCATGACCCAAACATCAAGAGTCTCTTGCTCCACGGACTGAGTCAGCCAGGTGCCCCAGGTGTAATTATTTTGAAAGTGTAAATAGAAGACTCTCAATGTTACCTGCCTGCAAATTTTTAACTTTTTTCTCCTTACCTTCATCTTCATTCAAAGGAGAGTAAAACAACTTAATTGGGGGCAAAGTAGCTTTAAGGGAATGAGCCACAGGTGGGTTGCATGTGGATTCAAAAGAGGCTGGTATGTCCCAATCCTTAGAAAGAGCTATGCAGAGGAGATAAGCTCTGAGTAGAGACAGGGGTGGGGGGAGAGAAAATCTTGAAGAACAGTAGGAAGGAGTTCAATTGGGGAAGATAAAAATCCTTTGGACTTAGTTACGAAGAGATCACTGGCAGACTTTAACCTCAGCAAAGGAGTGGAGTGGACACTGTGGTAACAGGCAGGGTTAAGATAGGTGAGCAAGAAGCAGCCCTCCAGGGGGCCTGGGTGGCTTAGTTGGTTAACTGTTCTGCCTTTGGCTCAAATCATGATCTTCCACTTTACTATATATTGCAAAATGCTCTCCAAAATGGTTTTTCCAATTTATATTCAACCTAGAGCACTGAGTAGAGTTTTCATTGCTCCCTATCTTCACCTGTAGTAGGTCTTTCCATGGGTCCCAGGATTGAGCCCCATGTTGGGTTCCCTGCTCAGCAGGAAGTCTGCTTGTCCCTTTCCCTCTGCCCCTCCCCTCCACTTGTACTCTTTCTCAAATAAATGAAAATCTTAAAAGAAAAAAAAAAGAAGAAGAAGAGGAAGAAGAAGCAGCAGTCCTCCAGTGCACCATTGAGTTGTGTTGGGTGATCAAATGGATGGTGAGGTCGATCTAGGACCTAAAGACAACAGAGCTTTCTTGGTACCTAAACAACCACTAAAAAGAGTGAAATGAAAGAGATCAGTTAAATTAGAGACGGCAAAAGGATAAGCAAAAAGACTGAAGAAGCAAGAGGTTATTGAGTAAAGAGAGGAAGAGTGGTTACAGTTTGGGGGATGGAGGGAAGATTAAGAATTTCAGTCCTAGGAATTTGTTCTAAGAAACTCAAAAGGAGGGGGGGGACATTCTGTGTACAAAGATGTTCTTTGCCTTGTGACCAATAATAAAAGGGGAGGGTAATGAAAAGAATATAAAGGTTTTTTTAAAATTTTATTTATTTATTTGACAGAGACAGAGGTCACAAGTAGGCAGAGAGAGAGGAGGAAGCAGGCTCCCCGCTGAGCAGAGAGCCCAAAGCGGGCCTCCATCCCAGGACCAGGACCCTGAGATCATGACCTGAGCTGAAGGCAGAGGCTGTAACCCACTGAGCCACCCAGGCGCCCAATTTTAGACTCTTGATTTCAGCTCAGGTCATGATCTCAGGGTCGTGAGATCCAGCCCTGGGGTCAGCTCTGTGTATGGCACAGAGACTGCTTGAGATTTTCTCTCTCCTTCTCCCTCCACCACTCCCCTCACTCATGTTCTCTCTGAATGAATAAATAAAATCCTAAAAAGAAATGTATGTTGGATACTTAACTAGGGGTAGGTAAAACTTTTTCTCTAAAGGGCCAGACTGTACATATTTTTAGCTTTCTGACCGTGCGACCTCTATTGCAACTTCTCAACTGTGCCCTGTAGCATGAAAACAGCCACAGACAATATGAAAATAAAATGGTTGTTGATGTGTTCCCACAAAACTTTATTTGTGGACCCAAAAATTTGAACGTTATGTAACTGTTACAACATGAAATATTATTCTTTCAATTTTTTTCAACAATTTAAAAATGTAAAAACCATTCTTAGCTCACAGGCCATACCAAAGAAAAAAAAAAACCTGCCAGATTTGGCTCATGGGTGGTAGTTTGCCAACTCCTGCAATAAAGAATAAAGAAAAGAGGCACTCGGTGGCTCAATTGGTTGAGTGTTGGGCTCATAATTTTAGCTCAGGTCATGGTCTCGGGAATGTGGGATCCAGCCCCCTGTAGGGCCCTGCGCTCAGCAGAGAGTTTGCTTGGATTTCTCTCCCTCTGTCCCTTCCCCCTCTACTTGCACACACACTCTCTCTCTTTGGGATAAATAGATAAATCTTAAAATAAAAAAAAAAGAAGAAAGAATAAATAACGTTTAAGAATAAGGTTAAAAAAAAAAAGCTCTACAATAAAATTTAAGTCCCCCTTTTGTCCCTTCATTGCCCTCCTCTCTAGCAGGAACCACCATCCTGAGTTTGATGTCCAGCTTTCTATACACGTTGCAAATTTGTTTTGTATGTGTGGTTATCCATAAGCATGTTTTTCACATTTTGAAACTTTATAAATAACACCACATGGTACATAAGCTTCAGCTGCCAGCTTTTTTCACTCCATAATCTGTTGATAAATGGAGCTCTGGTTTATTTATCTGAGCTGCAATATTGACTTCCACTCTATGAATATTCCTCAATTGTTGTACCCAATTTGTTTTTATTTTGAACAGTCTCAGTTAACATTCTTTTACATATTATGTGCAAAATTCTCTGTAGTGAAATATTTTTCAGATTAGTCTATAAACTGCGAGTGAGTTAGAATGAATTTAAAAGTTGGGACCTCTGATAAAATAGAATAGACAAGAACAGTTATACCTTAAACTTACACAACGTTATATGTCAGTTATATCTCAATTTTTAAACATAATAGATGGGAATAGAAAAGAGCAGAGTGTGTTGCATGGAATAAGGTTAGACAGTGTTTTGCAAAATTTTTGTTTCAACTTGATACACACTTATACGTACATGTGTTTGCGTGTGTATGTATGTGCTTGATTGTAATGTCAAATATATTTCCTAATGATGGGTGATTGTCAGAAAGTTTAAAAACCATTGCTTTAAGGATCCTAGGGAATACCTAAGAGAGGCACTGCTAGATCCCCGAATATGTGCAACTTCCACTTTACTATATATTGCAAAATGCTCTCCAAAATGGTTTTTCCAATTTATATTCAACCTAGAGCACTGAGTAGAGTTTTCATTGCTCCCTATCTTCACCTGTAGTAGGTCTTTCCATGGGATGTTAAATATAGCACATACACAAGAGAATGTATAAAATTAATCTGTACAGTACAATGAATAATAACATTTGCAGTCATGGACCCACCAGTACCTTTAAAGCCTCTTGCTGTGTGTGCGTGTAGAGAGTGTCCCTTCCTATGGGCACTCCCCTCACTCCAGGTACAACCACCACGCAGAATTTTGTATTGACCTCAAGGTGCCTGGGTGACTCAGTCATTTGGGCATTGGACTCTTGATTTTTGGCTCAGCTCATGATCTCAGGGTCCTGGGATCAAGCTTCTGCTCAGGCACCATGCTCAGCTTTTCTCACTCTTCGTTTGCCCCCACCCATGTTCATGTGTGCTCTCTCTCTAAATAAATAAATCTTTAAGAAAAAAGAACTTTGTATTATCCTCTTATTTTCTTTATACTTTTCCACTTATGTTTGTAAACTTAATATATTGTTTATAGTAATGGTATAGTATTGTAACTCTTCCATTGCGTGCTGCTTTTGGAAAGCAATAGGGTTTTGAGATTCAGCTATCATTCACATTGAGGAGTGTAACTAGCATTTGCTCATTTTCACTGCTGTAGTATTCCACTTTATAAATAGTTCTTAGAAATAGCACAGTTTATCTGTGCTACTACTGATCAGCATTTCAGTTGCTTCATATTTTGTGCTACTGTGAACTCTGCTGCTATGAACACTCTTATCCATGTCCCCTAAATAAGTGGACAGGTGGAAGGCATTCTTTAGGATATCCGTGTTGGAGTGGAAGTGCTAGTCTGCAGTGTATGCATATGTTCAGTTTTGCAAAATGATTTTCAAAAATGTTGTGTTTCTTTTTTTAAAAAAAGATTTAATTTATTTATTTGACACAGAGAGATTACAAGTAGATAGAGAGGCAGGCAGAGAGAAAGGAGGAAGCAGGCTCCCTGCTGAGCAGAGAGCCCAATGTGGGCCTCGATCCCAGGACCCAGAGATCATGACCTGAGCTGAAGGCAGAGGCTTTAGCTCATTGAGCCTCTAGGCACCCCCAAAAAGATTGTGTTTCAAAGTGGTTGTCCTACTTTATATTTCTACCTGCTTGGGTAAGAGTTTCATTTTCATCTCCTATAACATGATTTCAACAGTAAATAAAAACTGAGGGGAGAAAGATACTTCAAAGCCAGATCCTTCAAAATTGGGTTGAGCTCAGGAAGCAGAAAAAATAGATATCTTAGTATCTTTTCAGTCACATAAATCTTCTTTTCCTTTCTTCTTTTCCTCCCTACTCTCTTGTGTTTAAATTTGTATTGAAAGCAAATGTTTTGCTGATTGGAATGATGGGGATTTCCTGAAAAGAAATCATGGACATGGGAATTATTGGGCTTGTGATCAATAACAGCGGTGGACCACCTTCATTGGAACTATTAGAAACCCCAGGAAATAATCTCCTATGATTCTATTAAGGGATTCCTTCCTTTTTTCCTTCCTTCTTTCTTTTCTTCAATTTGTACATGTTACCAATGGAAAACGTGCAGATAGGTAGGTAGTAGATTGAATGTGGCCTCCCAAAGATATCTCCGCATCCAAATCCCTGAAACCTGTGAATGTTATCTTATTTGGAAGAGGGATCTTTGTGGAAATAAGAACATCAAGAATTTTGAGGTGAGATCATCTTCATCTACTTGTTTGGGTCCTAACCCCAATGACAAATGTCCTAAACCCCTGACAAGAGAGGAGCCATGGACAGAAGAGGGACAAGTGATGTGACTATGGTAGCAGAGGTTGGAGTCAGCCAGGACCCAGAAGAGGCAAAGAAGAATTCCTCCTGAAAACTTCAGAGGGAGTGTGGCCCTGCCAACCCTTTAATTTTGCTCTCCCAGACTCCAGAACTGTGAGAGAAAAACTTGTGTTGCTTTATGCCCCCAAGTCTGTGGTACCTTGTTGCAGCGGTCCTAGGATACACGATATGTATAGAATATAAAGAGAAAGTTGGTCTCCCTCACATCCTTGACCCTTAGCCACTCATTCATCCTTCCCAACACCAGGCACTCCTGCCAGTTCCTTATGTGCCATCCTTCTAAAGATATTCTTACAGAGGCCCTTCATAGATGGCAGGGTCATTCGAGATCACTTTACAAATGAGGAGTCTGAAGCTCAGAGGAAGAAACTTGCCCAAGGATCTTCAAATCAGTCAGTGCGAAATAAGAACAGGGACTCAGGTTTCCTATCTTCTGGTTTTATCCTCCTTTGATATAAAAGAAGTATGAAGGAGCAGATTTTGATGTCAGGAAAGGGAGAGAGAAGAGGAGGATATTAGGTGAATGAAGGGTAATGTCATGGAGATGAAAAAGGAGCACAAAAACTGTTATTATTTAACCTCAGGTTGGCCACAGTTCAATGTAGCACTCCACCAGATCCTTGCCAGACTCTGTCTGTAGATAGAAATTAGTCCTTCCATCCAACTAGCTTTTATTGAGCATCTACTACATTCCAGGCACCAAACTATGTTAAGAACTATGGGGGTGCCTGGATGGTTCAGTTGTTAATCATCTGCCTTTTTCTCAGGTCATGATCCCAGGATCCTGGGATCAAGCCCCACATCAGGCTTCCTGCTCAGAGGAAAGCAGGCTTCTTTCTCTCCCACTTCCCCTGCTTGTGTTCTCTCTCATTCTCTGTCTCTCTGTCTGTCAAATAAATAAAACCTCAAAAAAAGTGAAATACAACTCCTGCCCTTAACAAATGTATTATCTAGTGGGAGAGTCAGGCTCCTAAGTAAAGCAGTCTGATAAATGATAAAAATAGAGGCATGTACTAATGTCCTAAGAAAACAGAGTGGAATGTGGTCCTCTCTGTTTAGGGATATGGGAAGGGTCTTGAAGGATGAGTAGGAGTTTAGCAGGTAGAGAGGGAGGAAAAAGCATCCCAGGCAGGATGAAACATTTGTTGAACTATGGGAATCTACAGGAGAAGCTGCATTTGGAAAACTACATAGGAAACACTGTCAGTGCCACACCCATATCCTTCAACCTCTCTATATGTTCTCTCTGCCCAACAGCTCTCCTTTCAGCTCCCCAAAACTGTAAAAACAGATCAAAACAAATCAAAACAAAAAAAATACTACCCATACTTGTGGTGTACTATTAGTGTCTAGGAGTTAACTCCTCCTGGGAGTAGCCCTCAACCAACGACTCTCAGGAGTTGGTGTATAAAATCCCCAGTTCCCCATCTGTCAGATGGGATCATTCTGAAGCATGTGTTCCCCAGTTTCTTAACAGGATTAAGCTCCTATTATTCACTGTGGTAGTTGGCTTAATAGCTCTCCCTTTATGGGCTGTCTTCCTTCCCTGTATCGCTTTCTACCTCTTCTCCATTGGTGTTTCCATCACCTCCCAAATCAACTACTTGCTTTTAAGTCCTTGTCTCGGGATCGCTCCTGGGAGA
This sequence comes from Spilogale gracilis, assembly GCA_004023965.1. Classification (NCBI taxonomy): domain Eukaryota; kingdom Metazoa; phylum Chordata; class Mammalia; order Carnivora; family Mephitidae; genus Spilogale; species Spilogale gracilis. Next base: position 27,460 of record PITA01005366.1, read on the forward strand.
GTCCAAACTGAATTGAAACCTAAGTAGCACTACCTGGTAATAATAAAGAGTGCAAAGAATGGGATGCCGGATAGTAGACATTGGAGCAAGAACCTACCTATCATGGTGGACTTCTAATGCCATATGAGAGTTGTGGGACCTTTTCCTGAGACAATGGGACATTCACTGAAAGTTCAAGTAGGGGCATGGCATAACGAGGTTTGCGTCATAGAGAAGCCACTTAGTCACCTGTCTAACCATTAAATCACTTTCACTACACTTAGAATGAAATCCAAACTCCTAAAAGATACTGCATGACCAGGTATGTGCCTGGTCCCCCATTCTCTGAGAACTATTTGATTTGGCAATTTGAAGATTTCTTATGAACCTAAATGGCTCAACTGGGACAGATCCCATTGAAGAGTTGTGGTAAACTGGACTACTGTTTTCAGTTCTTTACGCTCTTGTTATGCAACCTTGCAGTGCATGAAGGGGGTGGAGCATAGGTCCCTGCTAGACTTCTGGCCAGTGGAATTTGAGCAAAGATGACAGTGTGCCTTAAGAGCCATCACATCTTTCTGTTCACCCCGATGCACTCCGACCATTCACCATCCTAACATAACTTGGGAGCTGCTGGTCCAAGGAGAGTAGGAGACACATGAGTGCAACAGACAAAAACCCAAACTGAAGCCTGGAACTAAACCCCGCCAACATGCAGCCTGAATCATGAGTGAGAAAAATAGGTGCTAGTGGTTGTAAACCACCGGATTTTTGCATCATTAGGGTGTTAATAAATGATTACTACAGGAGTGAAGTGGAAGAGAAGTAGACGAGGAAAGTGAGCCGGGCGTACTCTTTTAAGAAATTCATCTGTGGCATGTGCTGTGGGGGTGCGGTCTGGGTGGTTCAGTTGGTTGAGCGTCTGACTTAATTTCAGTTCAGGTTGTGATTAGGGTTGTGGGATCCAGCCTGACTTCAGGCTCTGTGCTCAGCAGGCAATCTGCTTCAGATTCTTCCCTCTCCCTCTGCCCCTCCCTCCTTCTCTCAAATAAAATAAATAAACCTTAAAAAAAAAGTTTCTCTGTGAAAGGGATAAGAGGCTAGTATTCTCTTTTTCCTCTTCCTCATCCTCCTCATTGTCTTTGTTCTGTTTTGGTTCTTTAGCTGCCTGTGATATAAGGATATAAGCCCCTTTCCCACATGTAAAGGATTTTCCACTATAATGACACTTCACAGGAAGCAAAGCCCATCTCCTGGGACCCGTAGCTCAGAATGCCAGCTGCTCACTTTCCCATCCTTCCCGGTGAGCTAAGTCACGTGTGTGTGTCATAGGCTCTGCTGATAAATAATCTGCCCAATGTAGACTTCGAATGAGGAGGAGCTTGTGGTGTAAAGAAACACTAGCAGAAAAGTACCCATCCTCTCGGTGGGCAGTGCCAGATGTGGGAAGAGCCATGGCGGCAGGAGCAGCACACAGGGGCGGTACCACAAGGTCTCTCAGTGTCACTAGAGCATCAGACGCTCAGCAGTGGCACTAGTGTCTGCAGTAGACAGGCTCTGGGGTATGCTGTTGGCTGCCCCCCCGTGAGCAGGACGTCTGAATGTGGGTGGTAACTTGATGACATTAATGGCCTCTCCCTGCACCCATGTTGTCTTGTCGGACCTTCCTTTCTGAGTCTGGACTCACCCTTGCCACTTACTTTGGCTAGCAAACGTTACACAAGAAGAGGCTCGTCCTTGTGTGATTGTGTTTGTTTTCTGTCTTAGCCTGTTTGGGCGGCTGTAACAAAACACCACACACTGGGGGGCTTACAGACAACAGAAATTTGTTTCTCACAGTTCTGGAGGCTGGAAGTCCAAGATCAGGCTGCCAGCATGGTTGGGTTTGGTAAAGGCCCTCTTCCCGGTTGCAGTCTGTCAACGTCTTACTGTGTCCTTATGTGGTAAAGGAAGAAAGATGGCTGGGGCGCCTGGGTGGCTCAGTTGGTTATGCGACTGCCTTCGGCTCAGGTCATGATCCTGGAGACCCGGGATCGAGTCTCACAATCGGGCTCCCTGCTCGGCAGGAAGCCTGCTTCTTCCTCTCTCACTCCCCTGCTTGTGTTCCCTCTCTGGCTGTGTTTCTCTCTGTCAAATAAATAAAATCTTAAAAAAAAAAAAAAGATGGCTGTGGGACCTCTTTCCTTTCTTCATGAGGGCTCCACCCTCATGACCTAACCACTTCACAAGGCCTCACCTTCTAATACCTTCACCTTGGGCATTAAGTCTTCAACTCATGAATTCAGGGTGGGGGCTATAAATATTCCTCTGTAGCACTGTCACTGTTGTCCTCAGCATTGCCATTAGAATAGGTCTAAGCCAGCCTGTTGGACTCTGAGAGACATGTGGCACTCGGCTGAGTCTCCCTGAGTTATCCCAGCTGAGGGATCCTAGATGAGCCAACAGCCAGTTGAGCCTCAGACATGTGAATGAGCTCAGCCAAAATCAACAGAACTGTCCGGCCAACCAACACTTGACCCCAGACACTTCAGTGAGTTCAGCTGAGAGAGCCCAGCTCAGCCCAGCCCCAGAAAAGGTGAACCCCATGCACTTTTGAACAAGTACTATTCAAGTTAATATGCCACTGGGGTTCTGTGGTTGTTAGTGTGGCATTATTGTAGCAATATATAACTAACTGATGGTTCCCTAGCCCTTTCCATATTCTGTTACTTATGCCTTTTCTGCTTAAATCAGGCAACAATTGGCATCTGTTGCTTTCTCTAATACAGAGAGAGACTGAACGTAAAGGAACATAGGGTCAAGGGAGAGATTGAGGTGGAAGAGATTTTAGCATGCTTTCAGGCAGAGGATTGAAGGCAGTTGTATTTATTAGGATCTAAATATGCCTTCAAAATAACAGTGCTTTAAACATGAGAGCAGTTTAGAGTTTTTCTCTCTCACATAAAAGACTAAGCTAGCGTGGTTGGGAGCTACGCTCTGTGAAATCTTCAGAAGCCTGAGCTCCTTCTCTCTACACTCCGCTATGCCCTTGCCCAGTGAGTCCAAGATGACTCCCAACCACATCGATGTTCCAACCACTAGGAAGAGGGAAAGGGAAAACATGACTTTCTCCTTACTATCTGGTGCTTATATCATTTCTTCCCCTTTGAGGGGTTTGCGGCTGGCTCAATCCATGGAGCATGTGACGCTTAATCTCAGGGGTGTGAGTCAAGTCTCATGTTGGGTGTAGAGATTACTTTAAAAAATCTTTAAAAAATTATATTCATTTCTTCCCCTTTCAACTCATTCTTAGGAATTGGTCCCATGATCACACTCAGCTGCAAGGAAAGCTGGGAAAAGCAAACCTTATTTTGACCAACCATGTGTATAACTAAAAATTCTGCTTCTGTGGAAGAAGGGGGAAATAGATAGCAGTGTTTACTGCCATGTCAATGGGGAAGAAAAGTAATTAATGGAGCAAGATCTCTATGGTAGACTTTATTAAGCACTTCCTTCCTTCTCCTTGCTAAGGGGACTCATGTTTTGGAGGGGTGGGACAACCGTGTTCTCAGTCTGGGCATCAATCACAATATGGCCAAACCAGTTATGGCAATCCTATTCAGTTTTGCCAGGAAGTGGCTTCCCTAGCCTCCTTTGCAACTATGGGTGGCTGTGTGACCCGGTTCTGACCAGTGAGCCATAAAGTGCAGGCTGCTGGGAGGTTCTGGGAAATGCTTTCCTTCCTATGAAAGAGACAAACATGAAAGACAGCTTGCTGGCACTGTCCTGGTTGGGATACTGATACAAGGCACCATGGCAGTCGGCCTACGGCCATAAAAGAGAGGCCAAGGGGCGCCTGGGTGGCTCAGTTGGATAAGCGACTGCCTTTGGCTCAGGTCATGATCCCGGAGACCCGAGATCGAGCCCCACATCGAGTTCCCTTCTCTGCGGGAAGCCTGCTTCTCCCTCTCTCACTCCCCCTGCTTGTGTTCCCTCTCTAGCTGTGTTTCTCTCTGTCAAATAAATAAATAAAATCTTAAAAAAAAAAAAGGCCAAGAGAACTATAGATGCTAATCTACAGCCTTTTTGAGGATTCAAATGACCTTGAGAGATGAGAGGGGATGATCCAGGTGAATAAAGATATTTGAGGAAGTGAGTGCATTAAATACATAAGAAATGTGCAGAGATGCCCCTGGAAATTTGGATGGAAGTCAGATTGTGAGGACTTTGTATGTAGCAGTGTGATTTATCGGCATTACCTTGTTTAGAGTCGGGGCTGGTTTCCTTGCTATTTGGCTGCGTCACCACTGAAGTATGACACAGGCATTTTCTCTGTGTAAGTTTAAGAGAACTTCCCATCTCTTCCTCCATTGGAGGGTTGAAACACTTGTGTTTTGGAAACTCCAGGCTCTCAAAGGCAGAGACCTAGATTATGAGGGTGTATAGGGGATGCCAATTTGAAAAGTTGAGGAAGAAGCCAGTAGGATTTCCCTACCCTCGGGAGGATGGACAGGTGTCTGGTTCTGCCCACCATGGGGCCCATGTTTGACTCCCTCCCAGAAACTGGAGTGACGGAATGTCTAATGGGTTGGCTGTGTGGACAACGGGCTGGAGACTAATCTCTAAGCCATAGCCTTCAGGGTTATGAGCAGTGCGACCACTGAGGCTTGAACAGCAAGCCTCCCACAGTAACCGTACTGGTCTGAAGTCCAGAGCCCTTCCCTGAGATTCCAGGATTGGGTGAATTTGGGAGCTAGTTCTATGTGACTCCAGCAAGGAACAGGGGAGGAGGGAGTGAAAAAAAAACCCAATTGGGATAGAATTTTTTCCTAACACCTTGAGGAAGAGGGCTGAGTCAGATTTTATATTCTTAAAAAAATAAAATAATAAGGCTATTTCTTACACTAGAGTGTTTGATTATAGTACAAATTAATTCTGTGGTATATAAAACCAAGGAAAAGGGAAAGAGAAGAGATCATAAATTATCTCCATAGCTTTTTAAAAAATTGATAGTTTCTTTTCACAAGAATATATAGATATATCTCTAGGAACTCCAATTCATATATATACAAAGCATCCATTTTCATTTTTAGAAAATCTAATTAAATTGGCCTGATACTGCCAGGCTAGAAGAAAATCCAATCTATAACACTGGGACTCCTTTGGCTCTCAGGGATGCCTCAGATTCCAAGTGTAAAACCTGATGCCACAAGAGGTCAGCCTCTTCCTGGTGGCCATCATGAGGGGTGCTGACAGGCACCTCATGCAAGCCAACAGAATGGGTCCTTGAAGCCCCCCAGCTCCTGATCCTAGTCTCACATGAGACATAGACATATTCACTGAGGTGTTGAGAAAAGTTTTCACAACACTTGTGAAAGACTGTAAGGATGACTTCATGCAAGTGGGACCACTTGCAACAGTTTTGTAGTAGGAGAGAGAGATGAGGCCCAACTCTAAGTACAAAAGGACTAGTGGAGATTTATAGCTAAGAAGCAGGGTGGGGGTCAGTGGATGGAAAGTTACCAAGAAGAAACATCAAGGCTAGGGGTATTCTTGCCAAAGGCAGGACATCGTGATCAGATACGATGGAGGGTGGAGAATTCTTACTCAACTCACTTAGCAGCATTCTTACTGAAACTGGACCTAGCATGTCAAGGACAGAGCCTAAGGTCAGGGCCTAGTCAAAAAGAAGACTCAGGAGTGGTGCCTGAGTGGCTCAGTTGGTTGAGCGTCTCACTCTTGGTTTCAGCTCAGGTCATGATCTCAGGGTTGTGAGTTTGAGTCCTGAGTGGATCTCTGCACTTGACATGGAGTCTTCTTGAGATTCTTTCCCCTCCTCTCCCTCTCTGCTCCTCCCCCCGCTTGCACTCTCTCTTTCTCTCTAAAATAAATAATAAAATAAAATAAAAAAAAAACTTAAAAGAGGACTCAGGAGCTCAACTCAAGTTTGGTAAAGAGGGGGCAGTTCTTAGTCCTTGAGGCCTCATTCCTCCCCAGATACAATACCCAGACATGTATCTTGAGGTCCTTCTCCCCTCCTGCAACTCAACCACTGAGGATCGCAAGGTCTCAACAGCCACCCACCACCTACGTGGCCACCTCTGTATTTTCTTTTTTAACAGAGAGTAATACCTTATCATATAAGGAATTCATACACATTTTGAAAAATAGTATCTTAGGGGGCGCCTGGGTGGCTCAGTTGGTTGAGCGACTGCCTTCGGCTGGGGTCGTGATCCCGGAGACCCGGGATCGAGTCCCATGTCGGGCTCTCTGCTCGAGGGAAGCCTGCTTCTCCCTCTCTCACTCCCCCTGCTTGTGTTCCCTCTCTGGCTGTGTTTCTCTCTGTCAAATAAATAAAATCTTAAAAAAAAAAAAATAGCATCTTAATACATGAAGCTATTAGTAAAGGACATAAATAACTTGTAAAAAGTAATAAAAATGCTTAGTGAATATTTTTAAAATATTCAACCTGAAGAGTAAAAAATTCTAAATAGGAATTTTCACCTACTATATAGGTTGAATGGAAAGAATAAGTTTAAAAAATTAAATAATAGGGCGCCTGGGTGGCTCAGTTGGTTAAGCAACTGCCTTCAGCTCAGGTCATGATCCCGGAGTCCCTGGATCAAGTCCCACATCGGGCTCCCTGCTTGGCGGGAAGCCTGCTCCTCCCTCTCTCACCTCCCACCCCACTTGTGTCCCTCTCTAGCCGTGTTTCTGTCAAATAAATAAATAAAATATTTTTTAAAAATTAAATAATAATACCAAAAAATAAAATAAAAATAAAAAGTAATAATAATGCCAAATTATGGGGCACCTGGCTGGCTCAGTCAGTGTAGTGTGCAACTCTTGATCTCAGGGTCATGAGTTCAAGCCTCAGGTTAGGTTTAGAGATTACCTTAATAGATAAAACTTTAAATAATAATAATAATGCCAAATGATGGCAAATATGTTCTAAAACAAGTACACATATGTAATTTTGATGGCAGAGTGAGTTAGTAAGAATCATTTGGTATTTTGTTTATATATAGTGTTTTTGTAATTGTTTACTGTCTTTATGCCTTTCAAACACACACACACACACACGCATGCACACACACACACACACACACACAGTTGGGGTAGGCACTCCAAGTTGGCCTTTAATAATCCCTGCTTCCTCATCCAAGTCAGTAAAGAAGTCAAACTCTTACTTTTCGCAGATGACATGATATTCTATGTTGAAAATCTGAAAGATTCCACCCAAAAATTGCTAGAACACATATAGGAATTCAGCAACATGACAGCATATAAAATCAAGGTACAGAAATGAGTTGCATTTCTATACACTAACAATGAGACAGAAGAAAGGAAATTAAAGAATCAATCCCATTTACAATTGAACCAAAACCCATAAAATACCTAGGAATAAACCTAACTAAAGAGGTAAAGGATATGTGCTCTAAAAACTATAGAAAACTTATGAAAGAAATGAGGAAGACACAAAGAAATGGGAAAACATTCCATGCTCATGGATTGGAAGACAAATATTGTTAAGATGTCTATGTTACCCAGAGCAATCTACACATTCAATGCAATCTCTATCATAATACCACCATCATTTTTCACAGAGCTGAAACAAATAATCCTAAAATTTGTATGGAACCAGAAAAGACCCCAAATAGCCAGAGCAATGTTGAAAAAGAAACCAAAGCTGGAGGCATCACAATGCAGGACTTCAAGCTCTATTACAAAACTATAATCATCAAGATATTATGGTAGGGGCACAGAAACAGACACATATATCAATGGACAGAATAGAGAACCCAGAAATGGACCCTCAACTCTATGGTCAAGTAATTGTCAACAAAGCAGGAAAAAATGTCCAATGGAAAAAAGAGAGTTTCTTCAACAAATGGTATTGGGAAAATTGGACAGCCACATGTAGAAGAATGAAACAGGACCATTTTCTCATGCCATACACAAAAATAGACTCAAAATGAATGAAAGCCCTAAATGTGAGACAGGAATCTATCAAAATCCTAGAGGAGAACAAAGGCAGCAACCTCTGTGACCTCAGCTGCAGCAACTTCTTGCTATACATGTCTCCAAAAGCCAGGGAAACAAAAGCAAAAATAAACTATTGGGACTTCATTAAGATAAGAAGCTTTTGCACAGCAAAGGAGACAGCCAACAAAACCAAAAGACAACCTACAGAATGGGAGAAGATATTTGCAAATATCAGATAAAGGGCTAGTATCCAAAATCTATAAAGAACTTATCAAATGATAATGATTAACAAATGATCCAATCAAGAAATGGGCAGGGGCGCCTGGGTGGCTCAGTTGGTTGGGCGACTGCCTTCGGCTCAGGTCATGATTCCGGAGTCCTGGGATCGAGCCCCACATCGGGCTCCCTGCTTGGCGGGAAGCCTGCTTCTCCCTCTCTCACTCCCCCTGCTTGTGTTCCCTCTCTCACTGTGTTTCTCTCTGTCAAATAAATAAAATATTAAAAAAAAAAAAAAGAAATGGGCAGAAGACATGAACTGACATTTCTCCAAAAAAAGACATACAAATGGCTAACAGACACATGAAAAAAATGTTCAACTTCACTCGGGATCAGGGAAATACAAATCAAAACCACAATGAGCTACCACCTCACACCAGTCAGAATGGCTAAAATTAACAAGTCAGGAAACAACAAATGTTGGCAAGGATGCAGAGAAAGGGGAACCCTCTTACACTGCTGGTACAAGCTGGTACAGCCACTCTGGAAAACAGTATGGAGGGTCCTCATAAAGTTAAAAATAGAGCTACTGTATGACCCAGAAATTGCACTACTAGGTATTTTCCCAAAGGATACAAACATAGTAGTCCAAAGGGGCACCTGTACCCTTCGAATGTTTATAACAGCAATGTCCACAATAACCAAACTATGGAAGGAGCCCAGATGTCCATCAACAGATGAGTGGATAAAGAAGATGTGGTATAAATATTACTCAGTCATCAAAAAAAATGAAATCTTACCATTTGCAACAACATGGATGGAACTAGAGGGTATTATGCTAAGCAAAATAAGTCAGTCAGAGAAGGACAGTTATCATATGACTCCACTCATATGGGAAACAAAACAGAGGATCACAGGGAAAGGGAGTGATAAATAAAACAAAATGAAATCAGAGAGGGAGACAAACCATAAGAGACTCTTGACTATAGGGAACGAACTGAGGTTGCTAGAGGGGAAATGGATGGGGTATGGGGTAACTGGGGGATGGGCATTAAGGAGGGCATGTGATGGGATGAACACTGGGTGTTAGATACAATTGATCAATCATTGAACTCTACCTGTCTGAAACTAATAATACACCCTATGCTAATTTAATTTAAATTAAACTAAATTAAATTTTTAAAAACAATCCCTGCCTCCTGCTACTTATACCCTTTTGGAGCCCCTTCCCCATACTGTCCTCCAGAGTAGGTGTGTGTGACTGATTCAATGTAGCTGAAATGGTAGGTGTCACTCCTGACATTAGGTGATAAAAGGCATTGCAGCCTCTGTTTTGCTCACTTTCCCTTCCTCTCCCTCTCTGTCATCACTTGCCCTGGGTGAGACCAGCTGCCATGGTGCAAGGACACGCAGCAGCCCAGAGAAAGATCCAAAGGTGAGGAACTGAGGTCTCTGACCAAAGGCAGCAGAAAACTGAGACTTCCTGCCAACAACCCCAAGAGAGAGAGTGAGCTTGGCCCAGGAATCTCCTCCCCCAGTCAAGCCTTTCGATGACCCCCATGTCAGCCAACGGCTGGATTGCAAGTGCAGGAGACACCCTGAGCCAGAACCGCCCAGCTAAGCCACTCGCACATCCCTGAATCACCGAAGCTACGAGATAACAAATGTGTGCTACCATAAGCCTCTAAGGTTTGAGGTGATTAGTTACAAAGAAATAGATAACTAGACTTCTATTAGCAAGGAAGAAGGAAATGGGTATTAGGAGTGAAGCTAATTGTGTCTGCTTCAACACTGCTTAATAAACAGCAGTTTTACATGCAAAATAAAAAGGAGTTACCCTTTGGCATATAGCAAAAAACAATGATAGCAAAAATACAGTACGAAGCTTACTAGGTTCCAGGCACTGTTCTCTAAGTATTTTAAATACATTAACTCATTTAATCCCCATAGTAACGTTGAGATAAATGCTGTTATTATCCTCGTTTTATGTATTTTTTAATCGTGCCTCATATAATCACAGTTAGACTTACCATAATCCTTTGTTCATGACATATTCCTCATTGGTCCAGTCATGACTCAAATCTTCCAATCGAAATAAAATTAGGATCTTGTCAGGAATTCAGATCTGACTGCCTGGTCTGCCCAAACCATTTTTCTTCCTCCCCTGGCCTGAGGTGACCATCATCTAGAATCCTAAATTCGTCATTCCTCTGCTTTCCTTATACAGTTTCCTTAGACAGTTTTATAGTTTTACTGCACCTATTATTATCATAAGATGTATGTATGCATGTACTTATAATATTTATCTAAAGTTGTTTAAGCTTTATTTATGAGAGAGAGAGAGTGGGAGCAGTACTAGGACCCCGGATCATGGAAGGCAGATGCTTAACTGACTGAGCCACCCAGGTGCCCCTCTATAGCTGTTTTTGACTATGTATCTTCTTTTGTTACTTTTTCCCCTTACTGTTACGTTGCTAAGATTCATTTATATTGTTGTCCTAATATTACTATGGTCATTCATTCTGTTGACCACTTAACACCCCACTGTATGAATATATAGCAGTTGTATTCATCCTCAAGCCATTCTCTATTGGAGTACATGCTTATAGATTTTTTTCCTTTGTGATTCTAACTGGTCTAATTCTGTCACATCCATTCACTAGTAGTTTTGTGGAATCTGAGCAATTTTTCTACATCCTCTTTAATGGCTGCATAAGATCCTGCCTCTTCCGTAAGACTTGCAATCACGCTTTGCAAATGATTTGCCTTGTGTCGTCAGTTATTTGCATTGAACTACTAGAGAGAAGCAGACCAATAAAGACTTTGATTTGATGATGCGCTCAGTGCACAGAGCCCTTGGTTTCACTCAAGAGGAATGTTGGGGGAATGGGGAGAGGTGAAGCACGCTAGTCCACTGGTGAATACTTCCTTATGATCACTTTTGCTCCCCTTGGCAACCTGGCAATCCCCCATATCTATGGGTAAATTCTTTAACACTCCCACAAGAAGCAGAATCTAATTCCCCTTCTTTCTTTTTTCTTTTAATTGTTCACATTTTTTTAAGTTCTGTGAATCTTTATTTTTTTATTATGTTATGTTAGTCACCACACAGTACATCATTTTTTTGATGTCATGTTCAATGATTCATTGTTTGCGTAGAGCCCCCAGTGTGCCATGTAATATGTGCCCTCTTTAATACACACCACCATGTTCACCCATTCCCCCATGCCCTTCCCTTCCAAAACCCTCAGTTTGTTTCCTGGAATCCATAGTCTCTCATGGCTCATCTCCCCCTTTAATTTCCCCCTCTTCATTTTTTCTTTCCTTCTCCTAATTGTCCTCTATGCTATTTCTCATATTCCACATATAAGTGAAACCATATGATAACTGACTTTCTCTGCTTGATTTATTTCATTTAGCATAATCTCCTCCAGCTCCATGCATGTTGCTGCAAAAGTTGGGTATTCATCCTTTCTGATGGCTGAGTAATATTCCATTGTATATATGGACCGCATCTTTTTTTTTCATTTTAAAATTTATTTTATTTTTTTAGTGTTCTAAGGTTCATTGTTTATACCCCACATCCAGTGCTCCATGCAATTCATGTCCTCAATACCCACCACCAGGCTCACCTATCCTCCCACCCCCTCCCTTCCAAAACCCTCAGTTTGTTTCTCAGAGTCCAAAGTCTCTCACACTTCATTTCCCGCTCTGATTCCCCAGTTCACATTTCCTTTCCTTCTCCCACTGTCCTCCATGTTACTCCTTATGCTCCACAAGTAAGTGGACCACATCTTCTTTATCCATTCATCTGTTGAAGGGCATCTCAGCTTCTTCCACAGGTTGTCTATTGTGGACATTGCTGTTATGGACATTGGGGTGCACATGCTCCTTCTTTTCTCTACATCTATATATTTGGGGTAAATACCTAGTAGTGCAATTGCTAGATGATAGGGTAGCTCTATTCTTAACATCTTGAGAACCTCCATATTGTCTTCCAGAGTGGATGTGCCAATTTACGTCCCACCAACAGTGTAAGAGGGGTCCCCCTTTCTCCACAACCTCTCCAACATTTGTTGTTTCTTGCCTTGTCAATTTTTGCCATTCTAACTGGTGTAAGGTTGTATCTCAATGTGGTTTTAATTTCCCTTCTTTTGAATACAGACCACCCTTGGTGACTCCAAAGAATAAAGTACAGTAGAAGGTATCCCCTGGGACTTATAAGGCTTAGTTAAGAAAAGGTGGCATATATGACCCTGCAATTGCACTACTGGGCATTTACCCCAAAGATACAGATGTAGTGAAAAGAAGGGCCATATGTACCCCAATGTTCATAGCAGCAATGGCCACAATTGCCAAACTGTGGAATGAGCCAAGGTGTCCCTCAACAGATGAATGGATAAAGAAGATGTGGTACATATATACAATGGAATATTATGCCTCCATCAGAAAGGATGAATATCCAACTTTTGTAGCAACATGGACTGGACTGGAAGAGATTATGCTGAGTGAAATAAGCCAAGTAGAAAAAGTCAAGTATCACATGGTTTCACTTACTTGTGGTGCATAAGGCATAATATGGAGGACAGTAGGAGAAGGAAAGGAAATGGAAAGTAGGGTAGTTCAGGGATTGAAACGAAACATGAGAGACTTTGGACACAGAAACAAACTGAGGGATTTGGAGGGAGGGAGTGGGGGGATGGGAGAGCCTGGTGGTGGGTACTGAGGGCACCTATTGCATGGAGCACTGGGTGTGGGGCATGGGCAATGAATCTTGGAACACTGAAAAAATAAAATAAATTTAAAATTAAAAAAAAAAAAGAAAGAAAGAAAAGGTGGTATAGGGATACCTGGGTGGCTCAGAAGGTTAAGCATCTGCCTTGGGCTCAGGTCATGATCCCAGGTTCTGGGATCGAGTCCCAGGATACATGGGTGTCCTTGCTCAGAGGGGTGCCTGTTTCTCCCTCTCCCTCTACTGCTCCCCCTGCTTGTGCTCTCTCACTCTCTCTGTCAAAGAAATAAATAAAATCATGCCAAATGTCAAATAAATAAAATGTCCAAAAAAGGTCAAATAGGGGCGCCTGGGTGGCTCAGTTGATTAAGCGACTGCCTTCAGCTCAGGTCATGATCCCGGAGACCCAGGATCAAGCCCCACATCCCTCCCTGCTCGGCAGGAGGCCTGCTTCTCCCTCTCTCACTCCCCTTGCTTGTGTTCCCTCTCTGGCTGTATTTCTCTCTGTCAAATAAATAAATAAAATCTTTAAAAAAAAAAGGTCAAATAAATAAAAATAAATGAAATAAATCTTTAAAAAATTACACTAAGTAAAATAAGTCAGAAACAAAAAGACAAATACTGTATCATTCCACTTTACTGCTCTGAATATACTGTATATTATATCCAGAGAAGTAAAATTCATAGGAACAAAAAGTAATGGGGTGTCAGGCTGGCTCAGTCAGTAAAGCATATAACTTTTCTTTTTTAATACTTTATTTATTTATTTGAGCAAGAGTGAAAGAGTAAGAGAGACAGAGAGAGCACAAGTGGGAGGGGGGCAAAGGGAGAGGGAGAAGCAGGCTCCCTGCAGGCTCCCTGCTGAGCAGGGAGCCCAACATGGGGCTCGATCTCAGGACCCTGGGATCATAACCTGAGCCAAAGACAGATGCTTAACCAACTGAGCCACCCAAGCACCCCAAAGAATGTGACTCTTAATCTCAGGGTCATGAGTTCAAGCCCCACGTTGGGTGTGGAGCCTACTTAAAAGGAAAAACAAAGTAGAATGGTAGTTGCCAAAGGTGGTGGGAGATCTGAAATAGGGAATTGTTTATTGGGTAAAGAGTTTCAGTTTTGCAAAATGAAGAAGTTCTAGAGATTGGCTGTGTAACAATATGAATATAGTTAATACTGTTGGACTATACACTTAAAAGTGGTTAAGGGCATCTGGGTGATTCAGTTGGTTAAGCGTCTGACTCTTGATTTTGGGTCAGGTGATGGTCTTGGGGTCATGAGATCGAGGTTGGCATCAGGCTCTACGTTCAGTGGGGAGTCTGCTTTTCTCTTTCCCCACCTCTCCCTCTGCTCCCTCCCCTCACCCCTGCTTGTGCTCTTTCCTTCTCTCTCTCTAAAAGAAATAAGTAAATCTTTTTTAAAAATGGTTAAGATGGTGGGGTACTAGGCTGGTTCAGTTGGAAGAGCATGCAACTCTTGATCTCTGGGTCATGAGTTCAGGCCCCATATTGAATGCAGAGAGTACAAAAATAAATAAATAAATAAATAAATAAACAAATAAACTTTAAAAATGGTTAAGATGGTACATTTCATGTGTATTTTGCCATAATCAAAAGTAAAATTAAAAAATTTAATGCAGGGGCGTCTGGGTGGCTCAGTTGGTTAAGCGACTGCCTTCGGCTCAGGTCATGATCCTGGAGACCCGGAATCGAGCCCCACATTGGGCTCCGTGCTCGGCGGGAAGCCTGCTTCTCCCTCTCTCACTCCCTCTGCTTGTGTTCCCTCTCTAGCTGTGTTTCACTCTGTCAAATAAATAAATAAAATCTTAAAAGAAAATCTTTTAGTTGAACACACAGCTCATTACTGCCTTTTCTTTTCTATTACTAGGTTACTCCATCCTTGAGGCTGTAAAATTTTCCTTCAAGTACACCTTTCTTTGTATTCTTTAAGTTTTGATATGTAGTGCAGGAGTGATTGCTGAAATCTGGCTGGTGCCCACCTGTTTTCATCAACTCCTCATGCCAGCAGGCCTATCGTACTGCTGATTTTTCTCCCAAGACACTTGCACTCAAGCTCTGGCAAGTGCAGCCAATTTTCCCCCTCGGGGGGATGCAATGGTTCCTTAAGGCAATGCCCGGAAAGATCAGAGCATAATTTAAATTACCTTTTCTACTCTGGGTTTTCCAAGACTGGCTACCTATGAAAATTACTAGGAAGTTTTGAAAAACACCAATTTCTACATCGAACTCAGAGAATGTCCTCCTTGATCCGTGTGGATCCTTGGCATGGGTGCTTGCAGTGATCCTAACGTGAAGACCGGGTTGGGAACCACTTCTCTCATTTATGTGCTCCTTGCCTCCCAGCCAGACTGCATCCTCACTCCTTCCCACTCACAGTCCCAAGCGATTTTAGAGTCTAATGTCTTCCCACAGCTGTTATTTCCTGGTTTGGATATCTCTCTCTATGGGTTTTCCGGGGTGAATTTTGGGGCAGGGGGCAGAAACCCTGGTCACTTACCATATTGGCAGGAAGCAGAATTGTCCTACAGCCTGTTTGTCTTCACAGGGGGTCTCAGCATGAAACAGCAGCACTGGTTTGGGATGACTGCCAAGATGGGCACCGTGTTATCAGGGGTCTTTACCATCATGGCCACCTCCATGTATCTCATCTTCGAACACAAGTACCTAAAGAGCAACGACTGCACTTACAGTTACGTAGAGACCAAGAACCCGCACATCCTGGTCAAAGAGTTCAGCATCTGCTGGACTTCCAATGTTGTCTTCTTCCTGTCTTTGATCACCATCGTCATCAGCTGCTTCCTCCTATACTCGGTATATGCCCAAATATACCGGGGCTTGGTGATCTACATCGTCTGGATCATTTTCTATGAAACTGTAAACGTTGTAGTTCAAATCCTTACCAACAATGACTCCGTCATTGAAGAGGTCCGATTTGTGCGCTGGTTTGGCTTGCTGTCCCGTATATTCTTGCACTGTTTCTGGATATTCTATGTCATCTCCTATGCCCACATTATCTATAAAAATCAAAGCCAAGGCAATATAATCTCCTACAACAGGCGTATTTCTACAGGCAATGGAGAGTTCCCACGACGGAAATCAAAGATCATCAACTTTACCCGCCACTACAGTGGATAATGTTTGCCCTTGTCTCCCCCCGCCCCTGCAGGCAGGAATCCCAGGTTCAGATGGTAGTTCGAGCTCCATCTCTTTCACTTTTGCTGATCTGTTTGGCTACAGAGCCCCTACTGTCACCTTTTGGGGGAAACACAGAGAGAAATGTCATTATAATCAGAAATGGGACCACGTGCTCATTGAAGGTGTTTAGTAAAGGTCATTGTTCTATATCAAAATCTATATCAAAATAAAGACAGCAAGGGAATGAAATGAAGCAGACTTGCAGGCTGAAAATCCTTTCACCTTGGTGTATGTCTTCCTTAGCCTTCAAGCCACAACTCTCTAATTCAATCCCGGGACAGGCAGATCTGCATGCCTCAGGTAACTGTGGCATAAGGAATACAGGTGGTGCCTGCGGATAGCTCTGTGCCAAGCTCTTTCCCCTTATGTCCTCTATGCTATATTCCAGATAAGTAAAAGAAGAAAAAATAGTGAAAATTGCTCTTCATTTTCTGTCTTGAGCCGCGCCCCCCCCCTCCCCGCCTTCAGATTTGTCAAAGAGCGCAAAATGTACTCGGTTCACCAAAAGGTATTTGTTAAACTGTTCTATGTCTGTCACTGTGCTGGACCCCATGGGAGGATACAAAAAAATGCAAGGTACAGGTCCTGACCTTGAGGATTTTGCAGTTTTGTGGAAAAAACGAAATCACTGTTGATGACTTAAGAAGAGCATCAGACTACACTTTACCATAGATCAATAAACATCACTTTACATTCGATTTCAGAAACTGTTGGAAGCAGTTTAAGCCAGGATGGAAGACAAATTGAGCAAATTTCTACTTCAAACTTTAGGCATTTTTTAAAGGTTTTTCCACTTATTTGAGAGAGAGCAAGCACGGGGCAGGAGTGGGGGGTGCAGCAGAGGGAGATGGAGAAGCAGGCTCCCCACTGAGCATGCTCCCCAATGTGGGGCTCAATTCCAGGACCCTGAGACCATGACCCAAGCCAAAGGCAGAGGCTCAACCGACTGAGCCACCCAGGCACCCCATTAGGCATTATGTTAAGTATTTGCTTAATAGCTTTCTTGAGGTATAAGTAACATATAATAAACTGAAATCAACACCCGAGCTGAGATCAAGACACTTAACTGACTAAGCCATTCAGGTACCCCTAAAGATTTTATTATTTTTTTTAAAGATTTTATTTATTTGACAGAGAGAAACACAGCCAGAGAGGGAACACAAGCAAGGGGAGTGAGAGAGGGAGAAGCAGGCTTCCTGTTGAGCAAGGAGCCCGATGTGGGACTCGAGCCCGGGGATCTCCGGGATCATGACCTGAGCCGAAGGCAGTCGCTTAACCAACTGAGCCACCCAGGCGCCCCTAAAGATTTTATTTTTTAAGTAATTTCTATATTAAACATGTGGCTCAAACCCACAACCCCAAGATCAAGATTTATACCAACTTAACCAGCTAGGAGCCCTGAAAAGAGACATTACTATCTTGTTCCTGATTTTAGAGGGAAAGCACTCAGTCTTTCTCCATTAATTATGGTGTTAGCTGTAGATTTTTCATAAATGTCCCATATCAAGTTGAGAAAGTTCCCTACTATTCCGAGTTTGCTAAATCAGGAACAAATGTTTCATATTGTCAATTGTCATATATGTAATTTTTTCTACATGACATGATCATATGGTCTTTATTTTTTTAAATATTTTTTAAAGATTTTACGTATTTATTTGAGAGAGCAAGAGAGAGAGAGAGCATGAGAGGGGAGAAAGTCGGAGGAAGAAGCAGACTCCCCGCGGAGCTGGGAGCCCAATGCAGTTCTCCGGGATCATGACCTGAGCTGAAGGCAGTTGCTTAACCAACTGAGCCACCTAGGCACCCTGGTCTTTATTTTTGAGATTACTTATATGGTAAATTACTTTGATAGATTTTCAAACGTTAAACTAAATATGAAGAGGTACCTGGGTGGCTTAGTCAGGTGAGCATCTGCCTTCGGCTCAGGTCATGATCCCAGCGTCCTGGGATAGACTCCCACATCAGACTCCTTGCTCAATGGAGAGTCTACTTCTCCCTCTCCCTGCTGCTCCCCCTGCTTGTACTCTCTCTCTCTCTCTGTCAAATAAATAAAATCTTAAAAAAAAAACTTTAAAAAACAAAAATAAACCAAACATGAATATTCTTGGAATAAACTGTACTTGGTTATGGTGTATACTCTTTTTTATATATTGTAGAACTAGATTTGTTCAATTTTGTTTAGAATTTTTGAATCTATGTTCATAGGGGATATTTGTCTCTAGTTTTTTTTTTTTTTTTTTTTTTTTTTTTTTTTTTTTTTTTTTTTTTTTTTTTTTTTTATGATGTCTTCATCAGATCCTGGTATCAGAGTAATGCTTGCTTCATAGAAAGGAGTATTTCTTCCTTTCCAATTTTCTATAAGAGTTTATGAACAATTAACTGGTATTTATTTCATCCTTAAATGCTTGGTGGGATTCAGCAGTGAAGCCATCTGGACCTGGAATTTTTTTTCTTTTTTTAAAGATTTTATTTACTTATTTGACAGAGAGAAACACAGCTAGAGAAGGAACACAAGCAGGGGGAGTGAGAGAGGGAGAAGCAGGCTTCCCGCCGAGCAGGGAGCCCGATGTGGGGCTCGATCCCGGGTCTCCAGGATCATGACAGGCAGTTGCTTAACCATCTGAGCCACCCAGGACCTGGAATTTTCTTTGTGAGAAGTATTAAACTACAAATTCAATTAAAAAAAAAATAATATAGGACTAGTGGGGTTATTTATTTCTTTTTGAGTAAGCTTTAGTAGTTTGTGTCTTTCTTTTTTCTTTTTTTAAGATTTTATTTATTTATTTGCGATGGAAAAAGCACCAGTGAGGGGAGGGGCAGAAGGAGATGCAAACTCCCTGCTAAGGAGGGAGCATAACATGGGGCTCCATCCCAGGACCCTGAGATCATGACCTGAGCCAAAGGCAGATGCTTAACCAACTGAGTCACGCAGGTGCCCCTTGTTTGTGTCTTTTAATCTGCCCATTTTATCTAAGTTGCCAAGTTTATTGCCATAAAGCTGCCCCTTTTATCCTTTTAACATCTGTAGAATGTGCAGTGAATTCACTGCTCTCATTCCTGATATTGTTAAATTTTTTTCTCTTTTTCTTTTTCTGATAAGCCTGACTAGAAGTTTTAAGTTTTTAATGACACCAGTTTTTGGTTTCATTGATTTTATCTCTTCCTTATGTTTTCTGTCTCATTTATTTCCACTGTGATCTTAATTCTTTTCCCTCTTCTTCTTAATTTGAATTTAATTTATTCTTCTTTTTATATTTTTCTTAAAGTAGAAACTAGGTCATTAATTGAAGACCTGACTTATTTTCTAATATAGGCACTTCATACTATAAAATCTCCTCTAAGCGCTACCTTAATGGCTTCACATAAATTTTGATATGTTGTATTTCATTTTTAGTCAGTTAAAAATACTTTCTAATTTTCTTTTGATTTTTCTTTAATCTATGGGTTATTTACAAATGTGCTACTTTGTTTCAATATTTAAGGATTTCCCAGAAAGTTTTCTGTTAATTATTTCAAACTTAATTTCAGTATAAGAGAACATACATTTATGATTTGAATCATTTTAAATTTATTGAAAATAGTTTTATGGCCCAAAATATGTTCTTTTTTTTTAAGATTTTATTTATTTACTTAACAGAGAGAGAGAGAGATCACAAATAGGCAGAGAGGCAGGCAGAGAGAGAGGAGGAAGCAGGCACTCTGCTGAGCTGAGAGCCTGATGCCGGCCTGGATCCCAGGACCCTGGGATCATGACCTGAGCGAAAGGCAGAGACTTTAACCCACTGAGCCATCCAGGCACCCTATCTTGATAAATGTTCCATGTGCTCCTGGAAAGAACATTTATTCTGCTATTATCAGGTGCAGTGTTCTCCAAATGTCAATTAGATCAGGTTGGTTGATAATATTGTTCAAATCTTTTTAATATATTTTCTAATTTTCTGTCTACTTGTTCTATTAACTACTGGAAGAGGTGTATTTAAATCTCTGATTATAATCACATATTTGTCTATTTTCCTTTATAATTCAATCAGTTCTTGTGTATTTTGAAACTCTACTAGTGCATATATAAATGTTTAGAATTGTTATATGCTTCTGATGAACTGACCCCTTCATCATTATGAAATGACCTTTATCGCTGAGATTATTCTTTGCCCTGAAATTTTCTTTATTTGATATTAAAGCAGCCATTCCAGTATTCTTTTGATTTGTGTTGACGTAGTATATCTTTTCCCATCTCTTTTTTTTTTCAGTCAATTTCTGTCTTTATCTATAAAGTATGCTTACTATAGGCAGTATGTATTTGGGTTTTCCTTTTTTAAAAAAAATTTTTTAAAAGTAAACTACCTGCAACAGCCCTACAATCAAGAGTGGCCTACTCTACTGACTGAACCAGCCAGGTGTCCCCAGGTCTTCTGTTCTAATTCAATCTAATAACCTCTGCCTTTTTTTGGAGTATTTAGATATTTTACATTTAGTGGCCATCTTGTTATTTGTTTTCTATTTGTCCCATGTACTCTCTGTTTCTTTTTCCTCTTTTTTTTTAATCTTCTTTTGGATTCATTTGGTGTTTCATGACTTCATTTTATTTCCTTTGCCAACTTACATCTATGTGCAATTTTTGTTGTGTATTTTAGTGGTTTAGAGTTTATGGTAGAGCTTTAACTTGGGGCACCTGGGTGGCTCAGTTGTTTGGGCGACTGCCTTCGGCTCAGGTCATGGTCCTGGAGACCCAGGATCGAGCCCCACGTCGAGCCCCACGTCGGGCTCCCTGCTCGGCGGGAGGCCTGCTTCTCCCTCTCTCACTCCCTCTGCTTGTGTTCCCTCTCTGGCTGTGTTTCTCTCTGTCAAGTAAATAAAATCTTTAAAAAAAAAAAGAGCTTTAACTTATCACAAGCATACCTTCAGGTGACATAAAGCCTCTTCACATATAGTGTAAGAACCTTATAACAGCGTACTTCCAATTTTCCTCTCCTATTTGTGCTTTGTTATCATACATTTTACTTTTATAAACCTCATTATATATTTTATTACCTTTCCTTAAATTTTCTTTCAAAGAGCTTTAAATAGCAGGACAAAATCTTTATTTTCTATTTTTGTATTTACCCATATTGTTACCATTTCCGTGGTTATTCATCCCTTTGTATAGATCCAGATTTCTACCAAGTGGTATTTTTTTCTGCCAGGATGTCCTTTAACATTTCTTGTAGTGTAGGTCTGCTGATAATTAATTCTTTCAGCTTTTCTATGACTGAAAAAAGATTATTTTGTTTTTATTTCTTAAGATTTAATTAAAGATACTTTTAGGGGCATCTGGGTGGCTCAGTCATTAAACTTCTGCCTTCGGCTCAGGTCATGATTCCGGGGTCCTGGGATTGAGCCCCGCATCGGGTTCCCTGCTCCGGGGGGAACCACTCTCCCACTCCCCCTGCTTGTCTTTTCTGTCTCACTGTCTCTCTCTCTCTCTGTCAAATAAATAAGATCTTAAAAAAATATATTTAAACAATTTTAATTTTTTTAATTGTAGTAAAATACACATAAAATTTACTATCCTAACCATTTTTAAGTGTAGAGTTAAATAGCATTAAGTCCATTCACATTGTTGTGCAAACGATCTCCAGCACTCTTTTTATCTTGCAAAACTGAAACTCTATAACCATTCAACAATAGCTCCCCATCCTCTCCTCCCTGCCCCCCACCCCTGGCAACCAACATTCTACTTTCTATCTCTATGAATTGACTACTCTTAACTATCTCATCTAAGGGGAGTCAAACAAACTTTGTCCCTTTTTAAAATAATATTTTTAAAATTTTTTTAAATGATAATTTATTTTATTTTTTCAGTGTTCCAAGATTCATTGTTTATGCCTCACACCCAGCGCTCCATGCAATATGTGCCCTCCTTAATACCCACCACCAGGCTCACCTATCCTCCCACCCCTCAACCTTTGTCCTTTTTTGACTGTTTATTTCACTTAGCATAATGTCCTCCAGGTTCATCCATGTTGTAGCATGGGTCAGAATTTCTTCCTTTTAAGGCTGAGTAATGTTCCGTTGTGTACATATACCACATTTTGTTTATCCAGATCTCTTTCCTTCTGAACAGAGCATTCAGCTCCTAATGCAGGAGTGTCACTAAGACAGAAGCTTATAATTGTCCCCACTCACATTTCTACAACTGTGGCTCAGAGATTTTGTCTGGGACACAGGAGACATAAGCCATAAAACAGATTGTTCATTATCTCTTCCCAAAGGAACTGGGTTCATTTATAGCAGAGCATGGAGAGGTTCAGATCTAAAGACACTAGGGGCTCCTGGGTGGCTCAGTCGTTAAGCTCTGCCTTCCACTCAGGTCATGATCCCGGAGTCCCAGGATGGAGCCCCACATCGGGCTCCCTGCTCGGCGGGAAGCCTGCTTTTCCCTCTCTCACTCCCCCTGCTTGTGTTCCCTCTGTAGCTGTGTCTCTCTTTGCCAAAAAAGTAAATAAAATCTTAAAAAAAAAAATCTAAAGACACTCTTTAAAAAAGTAAAGACTGTGGCAAAAGGTACTTGGTAGGAGATGTGCAAATACAATGAAGATACAGGCTAAACTGTAGGCCAACTAGCTTTCAGGAGAGAACTGGAGAAAGAAATAGCTAGGAGAAACCCTTCTGGGTCAGAAAAAATATCAAACAGGGCGCCTGGGTGGCTCAATGGGTTAAAGCCTCTGCTTTTGGCTCAGGTCATGATCTCAGGGTCCTGGAATGGAGGCCCGCATGGGGTTCTCTGCTCGGCAGGGAGCCTGCTCCCTCCTCTCTCTGCCTGCCTCTCTGCCTACTTGTGATCTCTCTGTCAAATAAATAAATAAAACCTTAAAAGAAAAGAAAAGAAAAGAAAAGAAAAGAAAAAGAAAAAATATCGAATGCTGACCTCTGAAACTATTCCTTCCAAGGAGCCTAATTTGATTGGATTAGTCTGTAGAGCAATTTTTGCCCTAGGGCATAATTGAAAACAATAGAGCAATCAACCAGCAATTAGTAAGCCTTAACAACTGAGGTATGATTGGGAAAGAGAGGAGTGAGCTAGAGGCACTATGGAAACACCCTAAGCTGCCTCTCCTTGATAAGTAGCCGCAGAAGCTTCACACCTCGGGACATATGGCTTGCTCAGTAGAGCACGCTACTCTTGATCTCGGGGTTGTAAGTTTGAGCCACACGTTGGGTGTAGAGATGACTTTAAAAAAAAAAAAAAGGTACAGCCTTTGGGGCGTTGAGGTGCAAGGGAGAAGAATATAATCTACCAAAATAATCCAACCAGTCACTAAACAAGAAGCAAATAAAAAGCCTAGTGGATGGGTGAGGGTGTCCCCTTACCCAGAGTTACTACGATAGTGAGGAATGAGGTATAAGGATATTGGGGGTGCCTGGATGGCTCAGTCAGTTAAGCATCCTACTGTTGGGTTTGGCTCAGGTGCTGATCTCAGGGGATCCTTGTGGGGTGGAGCCCTGCATCAGGCTCCAAGCTCAGCGGGGAGTTTGCTTGAAGAGTCTTTCCCTCTGCCACTCCCCCTACTTGCACACCCTCTCTCTCTCAAATAAATCTTTCAAAAAATTATTTGGGATGAACTTGAAAAACATTATGTTAAATGAAAAAAGCTGGGTGCCAAAAGACAAATACTGTATGATTGCACTGAGACAAGGTACTGAGAGTAGCAAAATTCATGAAGACAGAAGGTAGGACGATGGTGAACACAGGCTGGGAGGAGGGGCATGAGGAGTCAGCATTTGATAGGTACAGGACTTTTTCTTGGGGAATACATAAAACTGTGGAGATGGATGGTAAGGATGGTTGCCCAACAGTGGGAAGGCACTTAATGCCACTGATCTGTACATTTGAGAGGGCAAAAATGGTAAAAATTTTTGTTATGTATATTTTACCACAGTAAAACAATTGCTACTGCTAGGGAAAAAAAGAAAAGGCAAGGATGATTCCAGGCCTCTGAGGAGCCATGCTAGTTTTCTGACTTCAGAGAGACAAATATCCCAGAGTAGAGCCCAGAACTGACTCCCTCATCACTCCAGACATGGGAGCTTCCTAATTCCCACCAGCCTGGCACTGACAAGGAACACACTTTTTGCCACTTTAAAGCACAGTTCCCTTTTAAACAGAGCTGGGAGCTACCTAGGGAGTGTCCTGGGCCAACGAAGCTCTCATTGGCCAATGACACGGTCACCTATAGCTCCTTAGGTCCAAGCCGGGCGCATTGCCTGTCCATACACCAATCTACTCTTAGCTCTCCCCTTTACATCAGTGGCTTGAGGAATTTGTCAAGGACTAAGTCTACCATCTTGTGAGGCACCGCCATCATTATTTTGTTTCCCCTGCAGCAGGTGCTGTGGTAAAACACATATAAAATGAACAATCGGTCGTTCTGCCTCATGGTGGGCATCTTCTCTATCCTGAACACCATCCAGTTCCTCATCTTTGACCTGAACCACAGTACATCCTTTGGCTTCGAGAACAATGTCAGCATCTACAAGGAAACAAAACCGGAGGTGGTGTCTTGGATGTTGACCCACAAGAAGAACATCAGCATCATCCTATCCACTCTCACCATCACGTCCAGCGTGCTGCTCCTCTACTGCACCCACTGGAACAAGTACGGGGGGCTGCTGTGCTACACCATGTGGATCATCGCCTACGAGCTCATCAGCTTCGCCATGGTGACGCTCATCAACAGGGTCATCAAAGAGCAGTTCAAGGAGCTGACTTACCTGTACTTGATCTTCCAAATCTCTCGCACGCTCCTGCACTTCCTCTGTCTGCCCCTCCTCATCAGGCATACCTATGTCCTTTACAAGGACCCCAAGATTTTAAGGAAGATAGGTCGCTGCAGGCGTTCCTCCAGCAGTACGGTGGATTCGTGGTCCCCTGTAGGGATGTGAACGCTGTACCAGAAGTTGAACTGAACCATGCCGGGAAGAAGAGGAAGAAAGCAATGGTGCTCCCCAGCAAGCTCCTTTTCTCCCTAGCCTTCTTTCTGTTGATTCTGCTTACCTTTTCAGGGTTCCTTAGTTCTATGCACTTAAGAGTATTCTTGGGGGAGGGTGGGTCACATAAATCAATTACTGTGCATGTGTTTGTGACCTGTTTTTGCCTTTCATTATATACCACCTCTGTTCTTGCTTAACTATCTCATGGGTGTATGCTGTTACTTCTCATGATCCTCTCCTCTCTGCACATCCTTAGTTTCTAATTTTTCTCTTGGGGATGGTCCCACCAATGCCTGATTCTGCTGAGACGTTGTGGAGCAGTGCTTGTCCTATAGAACTTCCTGTGCTGTTGGAAATGTTCTTTTTTTCTTTCAAGATTTTATGTATTTATTTGACAAAGAGAGACACAGTGAGAGAGAGAACACAAGCAGAGGCAGAGGCAGAGGGCAAAGCAGGCTTCCACCGAGAAGGCAACCCGATGTGGGGCTCAGTCCCAAGACCCTGGGATCATGACCTGAGCTGAAGGCAGATGCTTAACGACTGAGCCACCCAGGCACCCCTGATGGAAATGTTCTATATCTGTGCCGTCTACCAGCCAACTATAGCTGCTGAACACTTGGAAGGTGGCTAGTACAACCCAGGAGTTAATTTAAATTTTTATTCCATTTTAAGTAATTTCAATTTCAATAACCACATTTGGAGGGCTCATGGCTACCATCTTGGAGGACACAGTATCCTGGAGCCTCATTTTGCTCCCGTGTATAATCGTATAAGGAATCCCTTTCCAACCTCATGTACCACTCTTCTCTTATACTTTTCTGATACATATGGTCCTGTTGGCCCATAACATGGCAAGAAGAATCCGCATTTAAGAAAACTCCAATATCTTTTTCCATTTAAGGACTATTAACATTTTGGACAGGGTAATTCTGTCCTGTAGTGGGCCGTTCCCTGTATTAGAGGATGTTTAGCTGTATCTGTGACCTCTACCCACATAGAGGGTGCCAGTAACATCCCCTCACCCTGTGACAACCAAAAATATCTCCAGACGTTGCCAAATGATCCCTGGTAGGGTAAAATTTCCCCCAGTTGAGAATCACTTTTTTTTATTTTTTGGTACCCTCTATGCTAAATACTAAATCTCTATACTGAATGTGAGGCTTGAACCCATGACCCTGAGATGGAGTTGCATGCTCTTCCAACTGAGCCTTGAGGTGCCCTAAGAACCACTACGTTAGAACAATACACTCCCAGAATTGAGAGCTGTTATGCCGCTACTGTTAACGAAAGGAGAGCATCTTTTACTGAGAGCTCTTTGCATTCACTACCTGGTGTCATTTTAATCCTAATGCTCCCATTTTATCGTTTGGTGAAACTGAGACTCTGGGCACTGAAGTAATGTGATCGAGGTCACACAGTATCAAAAGCAGGATTGGAATCTAGATCATCTGAATGTACACACAATATTCTACTTGGTTCCCCGAAGCAGTCTTATCTTTACCAAGATTTAAAAAAAAAAAAGAAAAGAAAAGAAAAAAAAGAGGAAAACTCCTTTTAGGATATTTCCTTTAAATTCAAAAAATGCTGGAAGTGAAGCCAAAGGACACATTTATTTTAACCACACTCCTCCAAACCACAAGCATAATGACAGTAGCCCACTTTTACCAAACAGTAAGTGCGCTGTGCTATCCTAACAATTGCACTCAATTCTTCACACTACCTTGCAAGTCCCAGATTTGGATCCAGACCAATTCCTAAAATGACCACCAGATGGCAGTCAGCAATAAGCTTTTGCTTAAGCTGTTTGCCTTCCCAAGCAGATCCTCTAGGGGTGGCTGATGAGGGATTTAGGGAGCCTCAAGCCGATGACTGAGGATTAATAGTGTGTGTTCCCGCCCTAGTCTCACAGGGCGTGCCTTGACTGGTACCGGAAACAAAAAATAAAACTTGGGTTGACTTCAGGCTCTAATCCCCCATCTCCAGTGGGGTGCGGGCCATTGCGGGGGCAGTGTTGGGGAGTGGCAGGGGGGCAGAGCATGAGAGACTGGAGACCTGTGTGCAGAAGAGGTGAAGAGGGAAGCAGAGTTCCAAGAATCAGCTCAGCTAAGAGTTACCTGATGCTGGGAAGCTTAAGATGATCAGATAGAAGGCTAGGTGCCCCTCTACGCTAGGACTCCTTAAGGCGTTGTTCTCTGCCATCCTCCCCATCCCAGCTTCCCAGTCTCTATAGAACCTTTTCCACTCCACCGAGTTTGCTCTTTGTAAGGTGGTCCCCACACTGCCAAGTCCTGAATTCAGCTTTCTCTTGCCGGATTGCTCCATGGCTTTTGACCTCCCTGAGCTGCAAATAGGACTCTCTGTTTTGGTGTGTGGGACATCAAGGCCATCACCCTCTATTCACCACCTGCCTCAATAGCTCTTCTCATCTCCCCGACCTCCAGACATTGGAAGTGCTGCCTGTCATCCCTCTGATCTCCCTTCTAACTGCTTTCCTCCCTCCTTCTGCTGCAGCCACGCTGGTCCTTGCAGTTCCTCCTCCACACCCAGTGCACGCCAGCCTCAGGGCCTTGGCACCTGCCATATCTTCAGTCTGGTATGTTCTCACCCTGGGTATTCACCGGCTTTCTCTCTTGTTTCTTCCGGATGTCTGCTCAAAAGTCATCCGAGAGGGGCGCCTGGGTGGCTCAGTTGGTTAAGCGACTGCCTTCAGCTCGGGTCATGATCCTGGAGACCAGGGATCGAGTCCCACATCGGGCTTCCTGCTCGGCGGAAGGCCTGCTTCTCCCTCTCTCCGTCCCTCTGCTTGTGCTCCCTCTCTATGTTTCTCTCTGTCAAATAAATAAATAAATAAAATCTTAAAAAAAAAAAAAGTCATCCGAGAGGCTCTCCCTACCAACCCATGTGAACCCAACCCCTTCCCACTCCCTCCCTCTATAATCCACTTAGGCTGCTTAATTTTTTTTCATAACTCACATTATCACCTGACTTACTATATATAGTTACCTCCTCTACCTCCCAAAATATGAGCACCGTATTTTCCTTATTGCTGTTTTCCCAGCACCTAGAACAACACCTGGCACACAGCATGTGCTCGATCAATATTTGTGGAATGAATGGACACAGACCAGGCAGAATAGAATGAGAGACTGTCGCCCAAGCTCCACCTGGTGACTATGGTAGACGGCAAAGTCCTACTGCTCTTTGGCCTCCTCTTCCTTCTCCCTTCTTCTCTCACTCACTTCTGCAGTCTGCAGAAAGTTATAAGTGGGAAATATTCACATTTTCAGCTTCCTCGTCTCTCTCCACCTTCCCTAACTCTTTTCCTTTGCACCAGCTGCTGACATTAGAAATACCACCTCATCTTCCAGTTCCACCTCACCAAGCCTAAAACGAGCCTTTTGAACAGTGCAAGTGTCCCTGAGAAGGGAACCTTCCAAGAGCTCTCACGGCCAACCGCTCCCACCACAGCACTGTGAAGATCTCTGGCCTTCCATCCTCCCTTGCTTCGCTAGGTTTGCTTAGTATCTGCTGTGTCACAGGCCCTGAGCTAGGAACTGGGGAGTATCCTAGAAAGTAAGACAGCCTGCATTTCAAGAAGCTCCCAGCCTCAGGAGGGCTGAGTCACTCAGGGCCAGTTAGACCCATATGATGGGTGCTGAGGGAAGCACTGGGGGACATAGGAGCAGTCCTAACTCTTGGAGAATGGAGAGTCAGGGAAGTCTTCCTGGAGGAGGAGACATTTAAGCTGTAGCTGGAAGAGCCGTGAGAAGAGGGGAAAAGAAATAGAAGGGTGGCAGCCTGAGAAGGTACAAATATACCCTTGGGATAGTAGAACTACCCCAGGGTGATGAAGCAGATCTGTGTGGGGGACGATAGTGTCAAGAGGAAGCAAACAGACACAAACTTCCCCAGAGAGAAGAGGGTCTCCCTTTTTCCCACGGCCTCTACTGGCTGTTCCCAGAAGGCGTTTGCTCTTAAGCATACAACCACTAAATATTTCTAAGCATCTTTCCCACCTCACTGCTGTCACCTGTAACTCCAAGTTTCTCCTAGCAGCCACATCTTATGGAGGCCAAACTTCATTCTGGAGTCACTTCTCCCTGCCTGTTTCAAGATGTGTCAAATGTTTCCATCCGTTTTACTTCTTTCTTCCTCAGGACCTAGGTGCCCACTCCCCCTGCCTCCTTTCCCCTAGAACTGTCCACATCAGTTGCTACTGTCCTCAGCCCTTGAAGCCCTCTCTCTCTATTTTTTAAGATTTTATTTATAGGGGTGCCTGGGTGGCTCAGTTGGTTAAGCGTCTGCCTTCAGCTCAGGTCATGATCCTGGAGTCCCAGGATCGAGTCCCACATTGGGCTCCCTGCTCGGCGGGAAGCCTGCTTCTCCCTCTCTCCCTCCCCTTGCTTGTGTTCCCTCTCTAGCTGTATTTCTCTCTGTCAGATAAATAAATAAAATCTTTTAAAAAAATACTTTATTTATATGACAGAGAAAGAGAGAGAGAGACCATGCGGGGTAAGAGGAGGGGAGTGGGAGAGGGAGAAGCAGACTCCCTGCTGAGCACGGAGCCAGAAGTGGGGCTCAATCCCAGGACTCTGGGTCATGACCTGAGCTGAAGGCAGACGTTTAACCAACTGAGTCACACAGGTATCCCTCAAAGCCCCTTTCCTTCCCTTTCTTTGATGTCTCCCAAACACCAGTCTCTATACATGCATGGCCTGATGCTTTGCTGATTTTTCCAGTCCATTTGCCTGCCTGGCAAGGCCACTGCCAGCCAGCCCCTGACTCTTGAGACATCCTCTCACATGGATGAGCTGCTCTGTGAAAGCCTCCTCGGCTTCCTTTCCCTTGCCTTCCTCCCCCTCACCAGTTGTTAGTAAAACAGTAACTGGTTTAAATGCTTAAATTTGGGGTACCTGGCTGGCTCAGCTGGAGGAACTTGTGACTCTTGATTTTGGGGTTATGAGTTCAAGCCCTACATGGGGTATAGAGATTACTTCAATAAATTAAATGTTTTTAAAAATGCTTACAGGGGCAGTGGGGTGGTTCAGTCGTTAAGCCTCTGCCTTTAGCTCAGGTCATGATCTCAAAGTCCTGGGATTGAGTCTCTCATCGGGTTCCCAGCTCAGCAGGAAGCCTGCTTCTCTCTCTCTCACTCCCCCTGCTTGTGTTCCCTCTCTTGCTGTCTCTCTCTGTTTGTCAAATGAATAAATAAAATCTTAAAAATAAATAAATGATTAAAAAATTAAAAATGCTTATTTTTTTCATAAATGAATTATGATTTTCTTC
This sequence comes from Spilogale gracilis, assembly GCA_004023965.1. Taxonomy (NCBI): domain Eukaryota; kingdom Metazoa; phylum Chordata; class Mammalia; order Carnivora; family Mephitidae; genus Spilogale; species Spilogale gracilis. The sequence continues at coordinate 57,817 of PITA01005366.1, forward strand.
CCTGGACAAAGGTTTTACAAATGGCTTCTGACCATATTAATTTTGTTTCATAAACAAAGGCTTTCTGTGTATGTGTTTGAACATGTGACTGTGTGTGTATCTGTGTTTGTATATGTGAATGTTCAGGTATGTTTGTATTGTGGTTTGTGTGCATATTTATGTGTCTGTGTTTGTGACATGTTGTGTGTTTGTATATATGTAAATGGCTGAGTCAAACAATTATCTGGTGATTGTCAGAAATAATTTACTTTTTTTTTTTTTAGAGGTGGGATGGGAGGGCCAGGAGAGGGAGAGAGAGAATCTTAAGCAGATTCCACCCCCGGAGCGAAGCCCAGTGCTAGGCTTGATCTCACAACCCTGAGATCATCACCTAAGCCAAAATCAAGAGTTGGATGCTCAACCAACTGAACCACCCAAGTGCCCCAGAAATAACTTACCTGTTAAAGATATAAAAAGGTTTGGGGGTGCCTGGCTGGCTGAGTCAGTGGACCATGCAACTCCTGATCTCGGGGTTGTGAGTTTAAGCCCCAAGTTGGATGTGGAGAGTACTTTAAAAAATTAAATAAAAAATAAAAATAAGGATATCAAAAGGTCAAAAAATGTTCAGGTTTTATGCTTTTCTATTTTTTGTTAAGCTTTTATTTATTTGACAGAGACACAGCAAGAGAGGGAACACAAGCAGGGGGAGAGGGAGAGGGAGAAGCAGGCTTCCTGATAAGCAGAGAGCCCAGGCATACTGCCTTATGTTTTTCTAAAAGTTGCTTCTGCCTCCTACCAAGTCTGCCTTTCCTCTTTAGAGATATATCCCAAGAGACACCTAGGTGGCTCAGCCTGTTAAGCATCTGCCTTCAGCTGCTCGTGCTTTCTCTCACTCTGACAAATGAATAAATAAAACTTTAAAAACTTAAAAAAAAGAAAGAAAGAGAAAAGAAATATATCCCCAAAGGGGAAACACTAGAAGGCATCCTCTGTAAAAGATGTTTGGGGGCGCCTGGCTGGCTCAGTCAGTGGAGCGTGGGAGACTTGATCTCAGGCTTGTGAGTTCAAGTTGGGTATAGAGATTACTTAAAAATATAATCTTTAAATAGACAAGTAAATAAATGAATAAAAACTTTTGTAAATAAACAAATATAAAATAAAAGTGAATGTTTGTTTTTTCTCTTGCTCCGATAGCGTGGCACTGACAAGACATAGTCTAGGAATAATGTGGAGATGGGAACTTGAGCTGTCCTCCTTCTCAGAATTTTAGGGGAACAAATGACCCCTTCAGAGGGATTGGGAGAAAACAGTTGTAAAGAGAGCCCAAGCCACTAGAAGTCCTCCCAATTCTGCAAGTCACACTTTGCAACTCCTATCCAAGCATCCCCAACTCTCCATCTTTCTTTCTCAGCCCAGGCTGAGCTCCCGCCAGCCATGCTGACCTCAGCCTGACCCTACCTGCTCCACCCTCTGACCTGAGAACCTCTTGCATTTTCTGAACTGAGATGATTTTTTTTTTTAAAGATTTTATTTATTTGACAGAGAGAAACACAGCGAGAGAGGGAACACAAGCAGGGGGAGTGAGAGAGGGAGAAGCAGGCTTCCCGCTGAGCAGGGAGCCCGATGTGGGACTCGATCCTGGGTCTCCAGGATCATGACCTGAGCCGAAGGCAGTCGCTTAACCAACTGAGCCACCCAGGCGCCCCCTGAGATGATTTTTTTAAAGATTTATTTATTTATTTGAGAGAGAGAGAGCTCATGGGGCCGAGTGGGGGGGGGGTTGGGGACAGGGAGAGACTCTTCAAGCAGACTCCCCACTGAGCTCAGAGCCCAGTAAGGGTTTTGATCCCATGGCCCTGTGATCACAGCCAAAATCAAGAATCGGATGCTCAACCAACTGAGCCAACCAGGTGCCCCTAACTGAGGTGGTTTTCTTTATCACTGTATCACCTTTGTACAACAAACACCCTCCTTCCCCACCTTCAGACATTGTGGAACACACCTATGCTCCCTAAACACGTGCATTCATGCTTTCTCTCTCTCTCCTTCTCACTTTCTCTCTCTCTTCTTTTGTTCATTCATCAAAATGCATGGTTTGGGGGCACCGGGGTGGCTCAGTATTTAAGCATCTGCCTTCGGCTTGGGTCTTGGTCCCGGAGTCCCGTGATCGAGCCCCACATCAGCCTCCCTGTTCAGCAGGAAGCCTGCTTCTCCCTCTCTCACTCCCCCTGCTTGTGTTCCCTCTCTTGCTGTGTTTCTCTCTGTCAAACAAATAAATAAAATCTTAAAAAAAAACACAATGCATGTTTTGCCAACTATATGCTGGGCATTGTGCCAAGAAGTGAGGCAAAAATAATAAAGGAGATGCTGTCCTAGCCTTGAATCAAGACAGGGGGCATGTGAGGAAGTAATTATGATAAGATATGATAAATCAGATAATGGATGTAAGCATAAAGTGCTATGTTATCTCTGTTCTCAGTAGGTCATTCAACGAACGTTTATTTAGCATGAGCTGCACATCAGGCCCTAGTCTAGATATTGGAGCTTCAGGGGAGAAGAAAACAAAGTTCTTGTTTTCATGAAACTTGTAAGGAGGAAAACAAGTGATAGAACGTGGCTCAGCCGGAAGAGCATATGATTCTTGATCTCAGGGTTGTGAGCTCAAGCTCCACTTTGGATGTAGAGATTCCTTAAAAAGAAAATCTTGAAAAATAATAATAATAATTTCAGCTAATGATGGGTGCTAAGAAGAAAATAAAGGAAAGTGATAGAATAGCCTTTCCTCCCAAATAGTGAGACTTCACCAGTCCTAGGAACTCCTGCCTCTTGTGATTGTTTCCAGAACAACTCTGAGACCCAGTGGAGAGGGGCATCTAGAAGGCCTTTGGATAAGGAATGCCTCTCTGGAGAGGCGATGTGTACCAGGACCAAGAAGGTCTGTGGGGAGGGCCTTCCAACCGCAGGGAACAGCAAATGCAAAGTTCTAAGCAGGGGGAACAAGTGTAGTGCCTTCAAAGACCAGTTAGAAGGCCAGTGCCTAGAGCATAGTGTGAGGGCCGGAGGGATATGGTGACTCAACTGGTCTTATGTTCCTTTCAACCATTCTGATGTACCTTCCTGAGTCTCAGAGGGGAACCCCAAAACCCAATGTACTGGACTCCCTTGCAGCTACAGCCCTGGAGCCTGTACATGGATTGTGGTCCTGGGAAGGTAGAAGTGAGACAAACGGATGGTGGAACGGACAGATGGTGAAGAGGGGTGGGAGCATGGCCTTGCAGTAGTGGAATGAATAAGTCATGGGTAAAAAAGGCACAGAACAAGGAAGATAATCAGTGATGTGGTCAGAGCAATGTATGGTGATGGAGGGTAGCCCCACTCATGATGAGCGTGCATAATTAATTAATTAATTAAAGGTGCTGTTGGCCCACGAGGTTACAGGGTGACAAAGTAAGCTTTGCTGTCCCGGGCCCTGGGTGGCCGTTGTGGTGTCTTCGGGAAAGCACCAGTTCCAAGGGTGGACTCCTGGCCCCCACTTTCCTAAGGGGGCAGCAGCAGCCACTCCTTGGCAGGAGGTTAGGCAGGGTGACGGCAGGGCTTTACCCTGGAGGCCCAGCACCAAACCTCCGTACCAGTCCCAAGATTGTGAAGGAACCAATTCCTTCCACGCAATCCCTTTCTGCCTCAGATACTTGTAGTGGTCCTTGGCGTCCTGCAGCTGGTCCCGAGGGACCTGGGGGTTGGGGACACCCGCGCTCACACTGAGAGATCCCTTCATTAGCAGACAAGGGCCCATCGGACCCTGCCTCCTGTCTCCCAGCGTAGAACCAACTCCTTGCTTGTAACAAACATGTCTCCTCACTACCTCACGGGAGTTCAAACTTGGTCGAATAATTGTTGCCAATCTTTTTTTTTAATTAATTTATTTGAGAAAACAAGAGAGTACAAGCAGGGGGAGGAGCATGGGGAGAGGGAGAAGCAGGCTCCCCACTGAGCGGGACTCGATCCCAGGACCCTGAGATTATGACCTGAGCTGAAGGCAGACGCTTAACCGTCTGAGCCACCCAGGCGCCTGTCTTGGCAGTCTTAAGAAACAAGTCCACGGATTTTCTTTTGTCTGCCTTGTTTGTTGAATTGCTTAAAAAAAAAAAAAATGTGCATAGATATGGCAGGCTTGGTTTTCTCTGGCTGTCTTTCCCTGAGTAGGTTATACTTGGCTAGATTTTCATTGACCTTCCCTTTATTACAACTCCCATAGGCTAACCAGATATGGGAATGATACTGGTCTGAATTTCCAGGTGACTTGCCAATTAAAGTCAACCCTTACGGGGTGTTCCTATGCGCAAGCCTGTACAAAAAGCACCAAGAGAGATGCAAAACTTCCCTCCAGGTGCTCAGAGTCTAATAAAGAGAAAGGCAGATAGATGAAAGAGTGAATTCTGGGTGAGTGTCTCCCAGGCACTCCTCCAAATGAATGAACTAACTGAAGCCTTACAACAATGCTATGAAATAAGTCATATTATTTTCCCCATCTTACAGAAGAGAAAACTAAGGCCCAGGAAGGGTGGGTCACTTTTCCAGAGTCACACTTAGAGTGCACTGCCGGGATTTGAACCCAGGCAACCTGGCTCCAGAGCCTCTAGAGGCAAGCTAGTCGCATCCGGGAATTTTGTGAGGCTCCCTGAAAGTGTACGGGAGCAAAGCAAAGACAGAAGTCATTCAGCCTGAGGGGATCAGGGCAGGCTTCCCCTCCTCCAAAAGAAATCTTCCATCTCCTGGTCCATTCAGCAAAGGTACATGGGACCTGGATTTTGTGCTGGTCCTTGAGAAGGGTGCTGGGTGTAGAAAGGTGAACAAGATCTGTCTTCCTGCCCTTGACGTGCTCATAGGTAGGAGGGGAAGCTGACTGCTAAGAACATGAATTGTGATGGGGGACAAGAAGGGCTTCCAAGCAGGGAGGAGCAAAGGTAGCCCCAAGGGGTGTGAAGGAGACTTCCGGTAGGAAAAGGCTTCTTCCAGTCGGGCTTTGAACAATGAAGGTGGTTTGCCAGGCTGATAGTTTGGGTGGGGTTGGCGTGGGCGCAGACTGAGGGAAGGGCAGAAGGCATCCCAGATGGAGGGAACAGCAAGTGCAAAGACAGGGAGGTGGGGAACACGAAGGTGTGTCTGAGGGTGCGGAGCTCAGCTGGGCTGCCGCAGTGCTAGTGGCACTGCAGCCAGGAGGGAGGCTGCGCAGGGAGGGGCAGCCACGTCTTGGAGAGGCCACCACACTGTGCCACGGAGTTTGTGCTTCCGTGCTCTGGGGAAGGGTGGTTCAAAATAAGGGTTGTAACCCATTTGAGTATGTGAAATCGATTTAGTAGGTCAAGACCAATATTTTTAAAAATGAAAAGAAAATCGAATGGAATAGACAAGAATAAATAGACACAATACTTTTTGTATTAAGAGTAAGTACCAGGGTGCCTGGGTGGCTTAGTTGGTGAAGCGTCGGACTTTTGATTTCGGCTCAGGTCATGATCTCATCATGGTGAGATGGAACACTGTGGGGGCTCCATGCCGGATGCGAAGCCTGCTTGAGATTCTCTCTCCCTTTGCCTCTCTCCCCAGTCCTCTCTCTCAAAGTAGAAATACAAAGACTACACCAAAAAAATTTAAAAAGTAAGTACCATTTTAGGGGCACCTGATTGCCTGTTAGAAGATCATGCAATTCTTGGTCTTGGGGTCATGAGTTTGAGCCTCATGTTGGGGGTAAAATTACTTTAAAAAAATAAAAGGGACATTTTAAAAATGTTTAAAAAGAGCAAATGCAGTCTTGTGAAAATGTTATTTCAGTTGTATATGGGATAGCAGATACCCCAAACTTTCCACCAACCCATTCTTCTCTTTGAATTTTAGTATCAGATTCTGAAGTGTTGACACTTGCCTGCCCAGACTACAATTTTCCAGCCTCTTTTGCTGTCAGGGGTGGCCATGTGAGTAAGTTCTGGCCAATGCAGCATGCTCCTAAAAAGAATTGACTTCTTTGTGCCTTTCCCTTTTCCCACTGGCTAGGATACAGACGTGACGGTAGGAACTGGAGCAGTACTTTGGGCCCAGAGTTAGAAGCTCTACATTGAGTGTGTTAGGGCCTTGAAAAGCACATCGCCCCCAGACTATAAAAGAGGAGTCAAGTTATGTGAAAGAGAAATTAATATCTACCTTATTTAAGGCACGCTAACATTTCTATTACATTATCTCGGGCCAATCCCTAGTGCACATATGTGTGCAAAGGCTTGTATCCATGTGTTCATACATGTGTATGATTTTATACAGACACACAAACTCAGGCCGTATTGTAAATTATACTTATTACTATGCCTTGTGGTAAAAGAGAGAGAAAGAAAAACTGCCTGTCCTTAAAAGCTGTTTTGTTTTTTTTTTAAAGATTTTATTTATTTATTTGACAGAGAGAAACACAGCGAGAGAGGGAACACAAGCAGGGGGAGTGAGAGAGGGAGAAGCAGGCTTCCCGCCGAGCAGGGAGCCCGATGTGGGGCTCGATCCCGGGTGTCCGGGACCATGACCTGAGCCGAAGGCAGTCGCCCAACCAACTGAGCCACCCAGGCGCCTAGTTCAGTTCACCATCGTAGAGTCCTGGGATGGAGCCTCAAGTCAGGCTCTCTGCTCACCGGGGAGCCTGCTTCTCCCTCTGCCTGCCTTACCACCACCCCCCCAAGCTTGTGCTCTTTCTCTCTGTCAAATAAATAAATAAAATATTAAAAAAAGAAGAAAATAAACAAAATAAAAGAAGAAAAAAAAGACCATTTCTTTGCTTACCTCACATTTTTTCAGAAATAAAACATACGAAAGAAAGGTTAAATGAAAAAACAACAACGACAACAAGAAGTCAGTACTTACGGTATATTTAGTACTGTGTTTTTCACATTCTTGTGCTTTGTATTGGTGACTTCGCTGTTCCAAGCTGTCCCAGCTGTGTTGATGCAGGGTGCCTAAGCGACATGCCTCACGGAGAAAGCACACGTGTTACATAAGCTTCCCTTGGACGTGACCTAGAAGGCGGTTGTCCATGAGCTCAATGCAAATGATTTAATATATATTAAATCAGATATCTTTAAACAGAAACACACACAGAATGTTGGTGACCAGAGACTCACAGGAACCTGACCTGGTGTTCACCTAAGAACACTGTGGTTCAGTATCACAGCGACCCCACGGAACACGGCTACTGTGAAAAATGAGAACTGGAAGTATTTAGCACCTTCTGTATGTCTGGGCCACCCTATGCCTTCTTCAACATGGTCTCAAATATTCCTTACAACATCCTAGAAAAAGCGTTTTGTGAAACCGGAGAGGGAGACAAACCATGAGAGACTCTTTTTTTTTTTTTTAGCAAGTGTTTGTGTTTTGTTTTGTTTTTTTAAGATTTTTTTTTAATTTATTTGACAGGAGAGAAACACAGTGAGAGAGGGAACACAAGCAGGGGGAGTGAGAGAGGGAGAAGCAGGCTTCCCGCTGAGCAGGGAGCCCGATGTGGGGCTCGATCCTGGGTGTCCGGGATCATGACCTGAGCCAAAGGCAGTTGCTTAACCAACTGAGCCACCCAGGCGCCGCCAAACCATGAGAGACTCTTAAGCATAGGAAACAAACTTAGGGCTGCTGGAAGGGAGGGGGGTGAGAGAATGGGATAACTGGGTGATGGACACTGGGGAGGGTCTGTGTTGTAATGAGCCTTATATAAGAATGATAAATCACAGATCTGTACCCCTGAAACAAATAATACATTTATGTTAATTAGTTGAATTTAAATTTTTTTAAAAAAGGTTTTTGTCTTGAGTTTTATGAGCATGTAAGTGCTAAAGTTGGCTGACTCTTTTGCCCTGTTCTCGCCTCTGACAGATGTCTGATTAGCTGGGTACTTTCATGGTCTCATTTTTTTCAAGGAAGCCGATAATTTTCCCTGATGACTAGATTCTATCCTTGCCAATTTCAAAGAGAAAATACTTGCTGAAAATACTTACTCACTTGAAATTTGTTCCCAAATTTCCTACTTTTTATGATGAAAAGGCCAAACATACAGAAAAGTTGAAAAAAATAGTAGAATGAACATTCCTAAACTTTTTGAAGACTTGTCATGTGAGCAAGTGATCAGATTCACGCAGTCTAAGAACGGAGCTAGGACCAAGGAAGGGAAGGTAACAGAAGACAAACTTCAAGCTGAAAAAAGGGAGAATGTTCTGGATTGGAAGGTGGGGGTGGGGAGGTGGCCCCACCTAAGGTAGAGCGCATGCGGGCATGGTGGAGCAGATCCCCAGACCAGATAGGACAACGGTCTAGACAACAGCCTAAGTCTACGAGGCTACAAGCCACTGTTTTGTCTGACTTCTAGAATCGGCCCAGCTATTGTTTTCACAGAGGTCGTGTGGTATTTTGGCCACCTCATGTGTTAACTCAGCATTTGAGGGCAGATCTGAGTGCCCAACAACCATTTGTAATGCGGTTTCTCTGGGAAGATGGGTTGAATTTCAAACAAATGAAACACAAACAAACTTTTGAAACATGACCCTATAGAAGCTGGAGAATTATGTGTTCTTGTCCTTAAACTCCTTGCAGTATCCCAGATGTCCTCCTCCTGCCACTGTTCTGGGATTTAGGGATGGGGTCTGTGTTTGCCTTATTAAATGATGATTTTCTTTTTAAAAAAACTTTTTTTTTTTTAAAGATTTTATTTATTTGACAGCGAGAAACACAGGGAGAGAGGGAACACAAGCAGGGGGAGTGAGAGAGGGAGAAGCAGGCTTCCCGTCGAGCAGGGAGCCTGATGCTAGACTGGACCCAGGATTCCAGGGTCATGACCTGAGCCAAAGGCAGACGCTTAATGACTGAGCCACCCAGGTATCCCTAAACGATGATTTTTCTAAACTTCAGATTCCAACATGGGTTTGACCAGACACGAAGGAAGAAGACCTGAGATCTGCCCTGCCCCACACCCCCACCGGAGCCAGATTTTCCCAGCCCTGCCTGCTCCGCGATTTTGTCTGAAGTAAATGTCTAGGATGATAGATAATTCTGCCTCATGGAGAATGTGACCTGACACCTTTAGCCCACATTCTCTTCTTAGGCTTCCAGTAGCTATTTGTATCTGTTCCATGCAGACAACATATTTTTGGTGCTTGGTTACAATTTATTTTAGCATTTGATTATGTATCCTCTTATCTGTTCTCCAGATGTTCTAAATTCCTTACTCTTGCTTTTTTAGAGATAGTGAACCTTGACCTTATGTCTGCCCCTAACACAATCGTCATTAAGGATCTCGGTAAAACGGAGGGCAGGGGCAGTGCAGCATATAAGGAAAGGCCCTAAACTTAGAGACAGATAAACTTAGAATTCTACTCTCTGCCATTACTCAGCCATGTGACCTTAGTAAATTATTTAATCCCTGAGTCTTGGTTTTCTCATATCTGAAAGGGAAATGATTATACACTTGTAAAGTGTCTGTCACATGCTGGGGACCCAATAAATGGTCATCTTCACAAATGAGCCTATGCCGTATGACACCATTTAAATAAAATTCTAGAACAGGCAAAACTAATCTATAGTGCCAGAAAGTAGCTCAGTGGTTGCCTGGGGCTGGTGGGGGTGGGATGAACAGAAGGACGGCAAAGGACCAAGAGAAACTTTGAGGGTGGTGGAAGCATTCTATAACTTGATTGGGATCCTGTTTACACAGGTGTGTACCTTTGTCAAAATATATCCAATCACGCATTCAAAATGGGCTCTACTGGGGCTCCTGAGTGGCTCAGTCAGTTAAGCGGCTGCCTTCAGCTCAGCTCATGATCCCAGGGTCTTGGGGTCGAGATCGGGTTCCCTCCTCAATGGGGAGTCTACTTCTCCATCTCCCTCTACCCCCACTCATGCTCTCTCTCTCTCTCACAAATAAATAAAATCTTTAAAAAAATTAATTTAACTAAATTAAAAGGGAGCTATTGAGTATATGTAAATGATCTGTCTGTTAATTAAAAAAAAAAAGAGGGGGGTGCCTGGGTGGCTCAGTTGGTTAAGCGACTGCCTTCGGCTCAGGTCATGATCCCAGAGTCCAGGGATCGAGCCCCACATCGGGCTCCCTGCTCAGCGGGAAGCTTGCTTCTCCCTCATTCTCCTGCTTGTGTTCCCTCTCTAGCTGTGTTTTTCTCTGTCAAATAAATAAATAAAACCTTTAAAAAATAAATAAGTAAATAAACAAACAAACAAATAAACAAATACATACACTAAAATAAATTAAAAAAAAAAAAGAAAAAGTCAGGGGAGCCTGAGTGGCTCAGTTGGTTAAGTGCCAGACTCCTGATTTTGACCCAGGTTGTGATCTTAGGGTCATGGGATCAAGCCCTGGTCAGGCTCCACACTCAGCCGAGAGTCCGCTTGTCTCTCTTCCTCTGCTTTTGCCCTCACTCATGTTTTCTCATTCTCTCTTTCTCTCTAAAATAAATAAATAAAGTCTTTTTTTTTTTTTTTTAAGTTCACTCGTTTCCTTTCTCCATCAGTGAAAATGTGTTAGACTAGGGCGCCTGGGTGGCTCAGTCGTTAGGTGTCTGCCTTTGGCTCAGGTAGTGATCCCAGGGTCCTGGGATTGAGCCCGGCATCAGGCTCCCTTCTGGCAGGAAGCCTGCTTCTCCCCACCCGCTCCCCCTCCCTGTGTTCCTGCTCTTGCTGTGTCTCTCTCTGTCAAATAAATAAATAAAATCTTTTAAAAAAAATTCCTGTGGGAACTTCCTTTATTAAAAAAGAATATGTGTTATATTAAGGAACGTATTCCAGGGGCGCCTGGATGGCTCAGTTGGTTGAGCATCCCACATGTGGTTTTGGTTCAGGTCATGATCTCATGGGTCATGGGATGGAGCCCTGCCTCCGTCTCCACACCTGGTGGGGAGTCAGCTTGAGGTTTCTCTCCTTCTGCCCCTCCCCCACTCACTCTCTTTCTCTGTCTCTATCTCAAACAATTAATTAATTAATTTTAAAAAGGTACACATTTCAGAGCCAAATATACATTTTATTTTTCATTTTAGGTTATTCATATTACCGTATAATTTTCTCCATGGATTGATGTAAATGAGAATGGGTTTTAAAAAAAATGAGAATGGGTTTGATATTAAATCTCTTTTTTTTTCAAATCACTTTCACTTTTTTAAAAAAGATTTTTAAAGATTTTACTTATTTATTTATTTATTTTTTAAAGATTTTTATTTATTTGACAGAGAGAAACATAGCTAGAGAGGGAACACAAGCGGGGGGAGCGAGAGAGGGAGAAGCAGGCTTCCTGCCGAGCAGGGAGCCTGATGCGGGGCTCGATCCCGGGTCTCTGGGATCATGACCTGAGCCCAAGGCAGTTGCTTAACCAACTGAGCCACCCAGGCACCCCTTATTTATTTATTTGACAGAGAGAGATCACAAGTAAGCAGAGAGGCAGGCAGAGAGAGAGGAGGAGGCAGACTCCCTGCTGAGCAGAGAGCCCAATGTGGGCTTCGATCCCAGGACCCTGAGATCATGACCTGAGCCTAAGGCAGAGGCTTTAGTCCACTGAGCCACCCAGGCGCCCCACTTTCACTTTTTTAAAAAAATTTATTGGGGCGCCTAGGTGGCTCAGTTGGTCTCTACTCACCTGCCTCCCTGCCACCCTCATCCTCCATCTTCTCACATGGCTCCTCCATTCCCCTGATTGTGGGGGGGAGGGGGAACCACACCAGATGTCTTTTAAGGAATTTTCCTGGAATCTGCTCATTGGGCATAACTTTGTTATGTGTCCAAGGTAGCTGCAAGGAATCTGAAGAATTTAGTCTTCCTTCTTAAGGAAGGCTATATTGAGGCACCTGGCTAGCTCAGTTGTGGAGCATGTGGACTCTAGATCTCGGGCTCATGAATTCAAGCCCCACATTGGGCAGAGAGCCTCCTTTAAAAATAATAATAATAGGGGCGCCTGGGTGGCTCAGTTGCTTAGGCGACTGCCTTCGGCTCAGGTCATGATCCCGGAGACCTGGGATCGAGCCCCACATCGGGCTCCCTGCTCGGCAGGAAGCCTGCTTCTCCTTCTCTCACTCCCCCTGCTTGTGTTCCCTGTCTCGCTGTGTTTCTCTTGTCAAATAAATAAAATCTTTACAAATAATAGTAATAATAATAATAAAAACGTTAATTAGGGGCGCCTGGATGGCTCAGGCAGTTAAGCATCTGCTCAGGCCATGATCTCCAGGTCCTAGAACTGAGCCCCACATTGAGCTCCTGGCTAGGTGGGGAGTTTGCTTCTCCCTCTCCCTCTGCCTCTCCCCCTGCTTGGGCACTCTGTCTCTCTAATGAATAAATAAAATATATTTTTTTAATTTTTAATTAAAATTAAATATATAGGGGTTCCTGGGTGGCTCAGCCAGTTAAGCATCTGCCTTTGGCTCAGGCCATGATCTCTAGGTCTGGGATTGAGCCCCTCAACTGGCTCTCTGTTTGGAGTGGAATCTGCTTCTCCCTCTGCCTCTACCTCTGCTTCTCGCCCCAGTTGTGCTCTCTTTCTCTCAAATAAAAAGATCTTTAAAAAAAAAAAAAACTTTAAAATTAAAATGTATATATTGAGGCACCTGGGTGGCTCAGTCAGTTAAGCATCTGCCTTCAATTCAGGTCAAGATCCTAGGGTCCTGGGTTCGAGCTCCATGTTTCTCTCTGCCCACCCCTGCCTCCTCATGCTCTCTTTCTCTCTCAAATAAATAAAAAAAATACATACACATATATGTATGTATTAAGGAAGGCCATATAATGAGCTAAAAATCAGAGGTTCTATTACCAAGGAAGAGAAGGATAATGGATTGGCCTAGGCAATAATCTCTGCCCAAAACCTTATCTGGTAACAGAATATTTCATATGTAATTGTAGAAAATTAGAAATTACACAAATTAATAATGTATCTCCATATTGTGGCCATATAAAAATGATACTTATCTATAGTTCTTGTTTATCTCTTTTAAAGCTTTTTCTGAATCTGCTGGTTTTTTTTTTTCTTTTTTAAGATTTTATTTATTTGACAGAGAGAAACACAGCAAGAGAGAGAACACAAGCAGGGGGAGTGAGAGAGGGAGAAGCAGGCCTCCTGCCAAGCAGGGAGCCCGATGTGGGGCTCAATCCCCAGACTCCAGGATCTCAACCTGAGCTGAAGGCAGACGTTTAATGACTGAGCCACCTAGGCGCCTCTATCTATAGTTCTTGAAATGAAAACTTTCCAGTAGTACATTGTTTTTTGGGGGGTTTTTTTGTTTTTTTTTTTTTAAGATTTTATTTATTTATTTGACAGAGAGGAATACAGTGAGAGAGGGAACACAAGCAGGGGGAGTGAGAGAGGGAGAAGCAGGCTTCCCGCCGAGCAGGGAGCCCAATGTGGGACTCGATCTCAGGTCTCCGGGATCATGACCTGAGCCCAAGGCAGTCGCTTAACCAACTGAGCCACCCAGGCGCCCCTCCAGTAGTACATTGTTAAGTTAGGGAGGGTGGACAAGGAACCAAAAACTGAGTTCTGTAGAAATGTGTGTAGAAAATATGTGTGTACATAAAAGGGCACCTGGATGGCTCAACTCTAAGTAGCTGAGCGTCTGCTATTGGTTTCAGTTCGGGCCGTGATCGGAGGATCGTGACAACCCTGTGTTGGGCTCTGAGCTCAGCATGGGGTCTGCTTAAGACTCTCTCTCCCTCCGCCCTTCCCCCCAGCCCTCTTTCTCTCTCAAATAAATAAATAAATCTAAAATATGTATGTAGGGACACCTGGGTGGCTCAGTTGGTTAAGCGACTGCCTTCGGCTCAGGTCATGATCCCGGAGACCTGAGATCGAGTCCCACATTGGGCTCCCTGCTCGGCGGGAAGCCTGCTTCTCCCTCTCTCACTCCCCCTGCTTGTGTTCCCTCTCTGGCTCTGTTTCTCTCTGTCAAATAAATAAAATCTTTAAAAAGAATTAATAAAATAAAATAAAATATGTATGTAGGGTGCCTGGGTGGCTCAGTTGGTTATGCATCTACCTTCAGCTCAGGTTGTGATCCCAGGGTCCTGGGATTGAGCCCCGCATCAGGCTCCCTGCTTGGTGGGAAGCCTGCTTCTCCCTCCAACCTCTCCCCTCTCATGCTCTTTCTCACTCTCTCTCTCTCAAATAAATAAAATCTTTTAAAAAACAAATTGAATATGTGTGTATATACAAAAATATTATACATGGATGGATATAGATGTAAGACGTCTGGATGTGCTAAGAAGTATTTCATCACATAGCTTCAGTCCACTTTATACCATTATTTTTCCTAAAAAGCACATGCCATTTTTATAAGCGGGGAGGGGGGAAACCTATTTTCCCTTGGAAAATACATGCATCTCTGTCTCTTGGGAACTCCATGAACGGATCTGAGAGGCGAGCTGTGGCAGGATGGTGTTCAGAGCCTGAAAATATATCAATCATTTTCCGCAGTCACATGAGTGCTATTCGGTTCCTGGGAGCTCCCGGGAGCCCACGGCAGTGTGTCTAGAAAGCTATCGACCACCTGGCCCGGGGCTAAGAGCAGGGTGTGTGCTGGATTCATTGGCGTCATCCTGGAGAAGGTTGACCACGGTGCTGGACACTTCTTTCCTTCGCCTCTCCAGAGTCACTCGCCGGGCTCGCGTCTCCCCCTTGCTCTGGGCCCCCAGAGGCTGGCCTGTGAGGACTGCCCCACACTAGACTCCCTGCCTTCTGGCATCCCATGGAGCTCAGCCAATGGGAGGCCCCGGTAGGACACCAGAAGTTGGAACGAGAGCCAGGCCATTTACTTCCCCAGCCCCTTCCATGTGGGGTTACCATAGGCAGACTGCTTTTCTGGAAGGAAGGTCACAGCTCCTGTCGGGCAGGATCTCTCCACACTGGTGTGGTTCCGGTGCCCGCTCCCTTTTCTACCCTTGGGGCCTGAAGGGTAAGTCTCCCACTGTTGCTAGTCCCAGGGTCCAGCAGTGAACCTTTCTCAACACCTGCCCTGCACCTTCATGAATTGCTCTTTTTCACACTCTCTTCACATTACACAAGTGTGCCTCCATCTGTTTCCTGCCAGGGTCCTGACCCACACAGGGGGCTGGGGCGGTGGAGGGGTGAGGAAGGGAAAGAACGCCTCGGTTTAAAGGCAAGAAGAGGGAGAGGAAACTGGGCCGAAGGGGCAGAGAGGTGGAAGGCAAACCAGGAATTATGAAACCCAGAGGAGTCTCGAGGAGGCAGGGTCCAAGAACTTTATGAAGATTGCAAGGACCGACCTCAAAGTTGTGTTGGGATGCGCCATGGAGAGGAGGAGCTGGGGAGCATGAAGAGTTGGGTGGGTGGTACTGGAGGAAGGGTCTGTGTTGGAGATCAGGCAGAAGATAGAGATGAACAGAGGTTAGAGAAACCTGGGGAGAAGACTTGGGACAGAGGGAGATCAAGGAGGCCACCAGGCCACAGGGGGAAGAAACAGGACTCGTGTCCAGGTGGGGCAAGCAGGCAGCAACCCATAATGAGCATGTCTGTACGGCAGCACACACGTGTCCATACACATACACATATCACACACACACACACACACACACACACACACACACACCATGCTTTAGCACACACCAAAGATACACATATTTGCACACGGATGGTGTCACACCATGTCATCACCCCTGTATCACTCTAGACATGCACACCACGTCTATACTGCCTCCCTCACACACACACGTCGCGCACACATCACATGACACTCACAACAGCCACTGCGGGGTCCAGAGATCTCATGGGGATTCCACTCAACATCAGATCTACACTTGGCTGGGAGACTTGTCTATTTGCTGGCACCGTGTTGAAACCTGAAGGCGGCCAAGGAGGAAGCCCGGTTCTAGCCACGTATGCATAAAGAAAGGAGTTGGATAAATCTGGAATGGCTACACATTCACTGGCTTTCACCTGGGGGTACTTAGGCAAGGGCTACATTAAGGCTGTGTGCTGCCCTCCCAAGTGATTTAACCCAAGGCTCCCCTAAAGAGTGGCTTCCGCTGGAGGGCACCTGGGTGACCCAGTCAGTTAAGTGCCCGGTTCTCGGTATCCCCTTAGGTTTGGATCTCAGGGTCAGAGTTCAAGCCCTGTGTCGGGCTCCATTTGTGTTAAAAAATAAAAATAAAATAAAAATAAAATAAAAAAATAAAAACAAACAAAGAAGCAAACACAAACACACAAAAAATACAAGCAACAACAAACAAGTGGCCTCCACTGACCACAATCCAAAGGCCTGTCCCTAAAATGGAATATTCTAAAGTGAAAGCAAGCCATGCACATGAGTCTTTGTAACATTCTGTTGAGTAAAAGAGCAAGTTCCTAGATCACTGCATACATACACAATATTCTTTCAAAAAAGTTCAAAAACAACTAAAACTTGACACTGCATAATTTAGGAACAAGTGCCCATAACACCGAAAAAAAATTTTTAAAGATTTTATTTACTTATTAGAGAGAAACAAAACCAGAGAGGGTATACAAGCTGAGGGAGCGAGAAAGGGAGAAGTAGGTTTCCTGACGAGCAGGGAGCCTGATGAGCAGGGAGCCTGATGTGGGGCTCGATCCCAGGACTCCGGGATCATGGCCTGAGCTGAAGGCAGATGTTTAACGACTGAGCTATCCAGGCATCCCAACACTAAAAAATTTTAAAGAGAGGTAAGAGACTGCTAAAGACAAAATTTAAGAAAGTGAACTGCATTGGGTTAAGGCAAGTAAGGGACAGAGGATCATCTAGATAGATGGATGTCTGCTTCTCGGGCTGGGTGGGGGGGTTCCCAGTAGAATGAAATCTAATAATAATAGGAGGCCATTCTTGGACCTTGAGGATATATCACGAACCAAGGATTATGATTAATCCAATTCTGTACATCGGACATCCTGTCAATGATAAATAAAAATAAAGACTGTCCCCTCAGCCTGACCCCAGTTCTGCATATTTTTGCACTTCCTCCCACAGCGATGCCGAGGGGTCACTGCAACCTTGCTCTTGGCAATCGGGGTTACTAGCGCAAGACTGGGCAGGAAGTGAACTGGGGGATGAGGCCATATCTGCTTTAACACTGCTGTCGATAGGTCCTTTGCGGTGAGGGTTTCCAAGAACCAGCAGAGCAGTTGAAGGAGCTGAGCAACATTTACAAGAAATGTGCCCCCACCCCACCCTGAACCCGCCCTCTTCCCCTCTCCTCCCCCTCCCATTCTCCGCCCTTTACCGCCTCCAACTCTTCCTCCCCACCCAGGCTCCAGGCGAAGGGGAGCTCACTACTGCCAACAACGAATATTTCCAGAGAACAGAACTGCTTACTCTCTTTAGGGCAAGGAGGAACTGCCTCGACCTTCCAGGTCCTGGCCCCGGAAGGAACCTTGATGGCTAAGCCACGCAAACAACTTTTAGGGGCAGTCTAACACAGTAGTAACGAACATGGATTGCCTGGTCCAAATTCTGACCTGGCCACTCCTTTGTGACCTTTGAAGTGTTACTTCGCTGCTCTGCACCTCAGTCTTCCTCATCTGTAAAATGGGAATAAATAGTAATCTCCCTCCTGCAGAGCTGTGTGATTAGCATGCAGAGTAGTGCGGAGCACACAGGAGATCCTGAATCAATGGTACCTGTTATCCCTAAGTGGTATGAAAAGTGTAGGTCCCCTGCCAGGGTTAGCAAACTTTTTTGGTAAGGGCCAGATAGTAAATATTTTTCGCTTCGCCAGACATGGTTTTGGTCACAACTACCCAGGTCTGCCACTGTAGCAGGAAAGCAGCCTTGGACCACACATCAATGGGTGAGCTTTATTTACGAATGCTGACAATTACATTTCATGTCATCTTTCCACCTGACAAAACATGACTCTTTCTTTTTAAACATTACTCTTCATTCAATTGCTTTAAATATATTTAAAAATATAAAACCCAGTCTTATCTTGCAGGCTGTACAGATTCAGGTGCTGTGCGGGGCTCAGTCAGGAGGCCAGAGTTTGTTGACCCTTGGTTTCATGGGGAAAAAAAACTTGACCTCTCTGGATTTTTAGCTCAATCAGCATGCTCAGGGCCTCACTTTACAGCTAAACAAACTGAGGCACATCCTTCAAAGCCAGTTGAAATGCTCCTTCCTCTCTGAAGCTGGCCCAGATCACCTTCACCAAGGACAGTAATAACTCCATCTCCTATTTCCTAGGTGATAAACACAAATTTGTTCGTCATTTTTTAAAGATTTTATTTGGGGTGCCTGGGTGGCTCAGTCATTAAGCATCTGCTTTTGGCTCAGGTCGTGGTCCCAGGGTACTGGGATCGAGCTGTGCATTGGGATCCCTGCTCGGTGGGAAGCCTGCTTTTCCCTCTCCCACTGCCCTGGCTTGTGTTCCTGTTCTCACTGTGTCTCTCTCTGTCAAATGAATAAAATAAAAAATTTTTAAATGAATAAAAACTTTAAAAAAAAAAAAAGGAATAATGCAAACACCTTAATCTTTATCATCTAGCCTCTGAAATGAAGCACTGTCCAAATAGTCAAAGACCCCTGTGCAGATAACCATCCCCAAATCATTGCCTCCCTTTCTTCTCCCCAGAAGGAATGACCACTATTCTGACTCTGGAAATTTATTGCCCACTCCATGTCCCTACTTTGACCACAGCTATGTGTGTCCCTAAGCAGGAGATGATAGTGTTTGTTTGCAAGTAATACAGTTGTTATTTAATTTGGTCTTCCTAAAAATCCGATAAAATATCTCTATTTAGAGATTAGTCTGAAGGGGTCTAGGAATTTGTCAAGGGATCCAGGCAGCCGTGGCAGAATCAAAGCTTGAGAGTGAGTCCCAAGTCCCAAGATGTTCACAACCATTGGTCCCCCACCACGCCCCCCGCCCCCGTATTCCTGTCGCCATAGTCGTATTACTCATCAACTCCCTTTCCACACTTGATTATCAGCTGCCAGAGAGAAGAGACTAGATGGGCTTTCACCCTTCTCATACAACCCCTCATATCCTGCACCGAATAGGAGCATGATATGCATTTCTTCAAAGAGATATTGTCTTCCATCACTTCTAGGAGTCTCAAAAGAGGATGGGGAAACTGCCAGAAATTCACTTCAAGGGAGGGACGGGTGGAGCTTTGCAAGATTTCATTAGAAGTTGGAGCAATTTTGTGTTCAAGTGTCAACTTTACTGGAAAGGATGAGGCATACAACACTCACACTCCACGAGACTGGAAGTTGGTGTGTGTGCTTGCGTGGGGGTGGGGAGAAAAGAGGAACTCAGGAAATCAGCCCCACAAACCGAGAAATCCTTCCTTTCTCTCCTGCCTAGGGCTTGGGATCGGTCCAACTTAAGGGTAGAGAACAAGTGAAAAGTCTTGTTTCCTGGCCCCTCCAGCAACCTGACAAGAGACTCTGACCAGTGCCCCTGTGTGTGCATGTGCACGGAGGTGGGGGGGGGCGGGGCGGCGTGCGGGGCATGCAGATGACCCAGGAGGAGAGAACGTTAGAACTGCCAGAGGCTTATTTAGAAAAAAGAAACCCAACATTTACTAATACTTAATATGCAAATTACCGGCAGTAGACCTCCAGCGTGCTATCAGGATGTTACTTAGGCCACTGCACTAAGTGGACTCACAGGTTCTGCCATCCAGTTTAGACTAAACCTTCACAGGGTCCCCCGGCTGGCTGGATTGGTAGAGCGTGTGACTCTTGGTCTTGCAAGTTCGAGCCCCACATTAGGGACAGGGTCAACTTCAAAAAAATTTAAAAATAAACTCACAAAAAGAACAAGGGCCTTCATCAGACTCCTGCATTGAAACCACAGACCAAAATTACTAATCCCAGCACAAGCAGTAAGAAGAGGGCAGAGCTAACACTTATCTACTCCCCATTATAAATTGTGTAAAGTACACGAGAGGGGAAAACCCAGGTCTGCTTAGGTCAAAAACATTTCCACCCATCTGCTATTAATGACTCAACCCCACACTAAAGGTGAAGGGAACTTGAACCGGGAACTGAGAGTAATAGGTATCTGGTTTTTCAGTAAGCCTAACACGTGTCAAGTCTATCTGCCCAAAACGTTTTGCTGGTGGAAAAGACGGCAGCAGGAAACTTCCAGTGTCAGTTTAGCAATAGAGCTGTGCGATCTCTAGGTCAGCCCTGTTCCAATAGAACTTTCCGCAGGGATGGAAATGTTTTTTAGCTCCACTGCCCCGTCACAAGTGACCCTCCCCTAAAATGGGACTCGCACAGCCCACAAACAGCCACACTTGCTATGTTAGCACAGCTCTAGAATTTGCATGGGGGGACAGAGGTTGGAAGTCTGGGCCAAATTCTGTCCACCCAAGATTGCCCCCCAAACCCCCCCACCCTTCAGCCACACATGTCAGACAGGTTTAGGTTCTCTACCCCAGGGGGGCCTGTTGCAGGAAACCAGATTTGGGCTTCATGTTCTGTAGGTGCTTCCCAGGAGTTCAATAAGTGAACAGACCTCTGCATGGACAACACTTAAAAGTCAGAAGTTAAGACAAAGGTTTTTATTCAAAAAACGCCAAGTATAAAAAAAAAAATAAGATCTCTTTTATTCCCCTGTACAGTATTTCACTCAGATAAAACCAGCAGGCTACATACTGCTCAAAACACAGCCCCAGAGAGGATCCGGAAGGCACAATCCAGAACTGCTTTTCATACAGCTATCCTATATACACCAGTCAGCGACGCCCCTCCCCGGGCCCTGCGGAACCCGTCCCTGCTTGGGTCAGGTCGGTGAGGGGCCCCGCAGCAGTCAGGGAGCTGCAGCAGCTGTCCCGCCTGAGTCCCGTCACCCTACACGCAGAGCGAGCCCTCCCCGAAAGGTCCCCAAGTCAGAGGAGGAAAGGAGGAAAGAAACTATGGCAGCAGCCGTGGAAGCTTGGAGCAGGAAGGGAACCAAATAAATAAATAAATAAATACATAATGTTGACCTCCAGGTTAGAATGCGCCTCTTTTCAAAAAGAAAAAAAACAAAAACAAAAACAAAACCCAAAAACAAAACAGGTAAAATAACTTAAAGGCAAAATTAAAAAAAGATTAGATCAACTACAATCCTTTTGTACACTACCATGCCAACTGTACACACATTTACAGTTTTTCTGTTGATTTGCATTGTTTGTGCATTTTGTGTGTGTGTGTGTGTGTGTGTATATATGTGTGTATGTGAGAAAGAGAGGTCTTGGCTTTGAAACAGTTAAGTAAAAACCAAAAAGGAAGACCAGTTCACTCGGAGTTTTACTAAAGGAGGCAGAAAAAAGGGCAGGTGGCTCAGCAGTTGGCCCTGTAGCCTCTTCCATGGCACCTTTCATATGAAGGATGGGGGGAAGGGGACAGAAGAGAAAAATAGGGAACCAAACCCAGGCAGATTTTTGGAGAAGCAGCAGGTAAAAGAGGCAAGTTCAAGTATTTCTCCCAGCACAGCCGGAGTCCCCACAGAAGGCACTCAGAAGAGTCGGAAGAGGTGACAGGGGCTTAAAATGGTGCTAGTTCAATCCCACCCCAACCCGTTTCCCCCCTTACCCGACCCATCGCGGCATTCAGAACTCGGGATGAAGGACGGTTCTGACCCCCCCCATCCCCCCAACCCCGGGAGTTTGCAGAGCCCAGCAATGCCGGGTCTCGGTGAGAAGGAGAGAGCATCTATGGGAGGAGTTGAGGCCTAGGACACCTGGAGTGGAGTCTCTTCCCCCCACCGCTGGGAGGCAACCTCCAGGGATCTGGGGTCTGGAATGAGTTGTAAATGTTGTTCCTGTTCTCAAGCACTGTCCTGCTTGGTAAGAAGTGTCACTGGTACTCGGGAAGCTGGAAACAGAAGCTTCCCCTCCCTTGGAGCATCTGACAGGGAGGGGAGAAGCTGCCAGAAAAGCTGCTATTTGCTGGGCCCTGGTGACAGGCTGTGCAGATGGATCTCAGCTGTTTCCTGGGGCAGGAGGACATCTTGCATCCACGGATGGTTCTGGATTTCTTCGAAGGATGGCCGGTCTGATGGTCTCAGGGCCAAGCACCATCTAATGAGATGCTGACACTCTGTAGAAAGCAAGACAGAGGTTATGAATGACTCAACTGATTTTTGCAATGCAAAGGGAAAATTTGCTTCCCAGAGGCCCACAAGTCTGGGGTCGCAAAGAGACCAGGAACCTTCTGGAACTCTCTTTTACAATGGGAAGGTATTAACTAAGATCTGGATCCTCCAAGCTGCTTTCAAATTAAAAAAAAAAAAAAGAAAAGAAAAAAAAAGCACCCTTAAGCCTGTGGTTTTTAAACTTCAATAGTTGGGGCCTTTCCCACGACACCCACTCACTAGAAATAGGAAGAATGATGACAAGGGATTTTGATGAGACATCAGTGAGCATGATGAGGTGATTCAATTCACCTACAACTCACAAATATGAACACCACCCACAATGAGGTCACTGGAACCGCAATACTTAGATTCTGCCTTAAGGGGGAAGGCTTAAAGTACCCTCAACTTTTCACTCCCTGGCAAAACAGTCAAGAGTTGAGGGATCGGGACTGTTTGTACTTTTTTTTTTAAATTTATTTGACTTACATAGCTACAAACATGCTAGTATTGTTTTGAATTTTTTCATGTATTATCTCATTAAATCATGATAGCACCCCTGTGAAATAGGTACTATTATTTCCATTGCAGAGAAAACAGGCTCCATTTAGTAAGCTAAGCAAAGTCTTTCTTTGAGTGACTAAGAAAAAAAAAAAATTTTTATTTGACAGAAAGACACAGCTAGAGAGGGAACACAAGCAGGGGGAGTAAGAGAGGGAGAAGCAGGCTTCCCACCAAGCACAAAGCCCAACGTAGGGCTCAATCCTGGGACTCCGGGATCATGACCCGAGCTGAAGGCAGACACCTAAAGACTGAGCTACCCAAGTGCCCCACTTTTCTTTTTTAAAGATTTTATTTATGTATTTGACAGAGAGAGAGAGCTAGAGAGGGAACACAAGCAGTGGGGTGGGAGAGGGAGAAGCAGGCCCCCCACCAAGCAGGAAGCCCTATGTGGAGCTCGATCGGGATCATGACCTGGGCTGAAGGCAGACGCTTAACAACTGAGCCACCCAGGCGAAAACCTTTCAGATAAACTAGATGGTCTTTTCTTAATATCCTCACACATGCTCTTCCTCTGACCTCTCAAGTGCAAACCATTCAATTTCTGAGGGCCACCTCTCCAGATTCATTGGCCCAAGACTCTACTAAGCCAAGGGCTGTGGCATCCCCTGGGGAGGCGGAGCTCTCCAGAATGCAGAGACTCTCACCTGAGGACTCACTGCCTTGTGACTCAACAAGGGGCTTCCCAAAAGTTACCTGAAGAGACCCTCTGCCTGAAGAAAACTTGGCCCCTGATGATCTCCTCATCGTGCTCGAAAGGAATGTCTCCGCAGACCATGTCATACAGCAGGATCCCCAGAGACCAGACGGCCGCCGACCTGCCGTGGTAGCGATGGTAGCGAATCCACTCTGGAGGACTATACACCCGGGTCCCTGTGAGCCAGGGGAATAGAAAAGGAAAACACACTTTTACCCAAAATAAAATAAAACAAAGCAACTCACATACTCAGTGGTATACTGAGGGACTCCTTAACATTAAACAAAACACCACTTCACTTCTTCCAGGACAGAAGTTGAGCTAAATCCACTTACCCCCCTAGGCTAAAAGGAGTGGACTAGTGGCTTATAGCATCTCTCCTTCCCAAAGCATTACCCAGCCACCTCCCTACTGGTCCAGACCACAAACTAAAATTCTTTACAGAGGGATCCAAGAAACAAACAGGGCTGGCAACAAACCCAAAGTCTGAGGCCTCTATGTAGTAGGACCACCCACAATGGGACGAAGGGATGAATGTCTGCACACTATCAAGGAAGATAGCCCACAGACTATCCCTAAACTGCATTAGGGGCGGCCCAGGAGCCTGGGTGAAATTCTCATTTCAGATAGAATCCAGGGGAGGGCCCTTACACAATATACTGTATCTTGAGTCAGGGTGCCCTTTGGGAGGCCTTCCTCCCCACCCTATGCGTGCAGAGGCAGACACCCACACCCTCTCTCTTCCCCTCACTGGGAAGGTAGAGCTGCAGAGCGGGTTTCAGACCACGTGATTCCTGTTTACAAACTTTGGGTTGTAAAAAAAAAAAAAAAAAAAAGTCGGGCCATCCCGCTTGTGCTCACCAGGGGGCAGCAAAGACTCGAAGGAAAAAACAAGGGAGGACCCGGCCAGCCATTAACTGTTAAATACAAAAAAAATGCAGCCCAACCCAGCGTCCTCCAAGGGCAAATAAACACAAACCACAAGCCCCAGTCACAAGTTTTGAAAGGCTGTCGTTTGTTAGGTTAAGCCGCTCAGATGATGACCCACC
The DNA here is from genome assembly GCA_004023965.1 of Spilogale gracilis. NCBI lineage: Eukaryota > Metazoa > Chordata > Mammalia > Carnivora > Mephitidae > Spilogale > Spilogale gracilis. The sequence continues at coordinate 82,195 of PITA01005366.1, forward strand.
CTCCTTTGCTTTGATCTCAGGCTCTCAATTCCATCTTTTCTGAAAGAACCCACTCCAAGCCCCTCCCTAGGATAGATTTTCATCCTCTCCGCGGAGACACCCAACTAATTTTCAAACCAGCAAGAGATCTTATTTCACAACATTCATTCCCGACTCCCTCACCCCGCAACGCCAAAAAATAAATAAATAAAAAAGCCCACCAAATAAATTATTTAGTGGAACTACTGTTTCTATTCCTTTATCCATCCCTAGATCAAAGGGGAGAAAAACTGCACCTCTAAAAACTAACCCTACAGAAAAACTAACTCCTTTAAAACACGAAACAAAAATTACAAAACCGGCATCGATTTTCATCTCTCCCGCTCTCTCCTCCCCCCTCCCCATCCTTTTACTGGCGGGGAAACTGGGTCAGACTTAAGAAATCTGGGCTACGGCCGGTTGCCCACAACCTCTTATTCATCGGGAAAGCTTGGAACCCACTGAATTCCACTTAAAAAATAAAATCATGCCAGAAACATGACAGGTTCAGCTGGCTGGAAATCTCCAGCTCTACTACGCTGGGAAGCTCTCTTTCGCCCCACCCCTACTAGCACCGAGCCAGACGGCCCGATGACCTTTACAAAAGGCCGGAGAGAGAAGCCGGCCGAGGCCTCCAGGCAAGGCCAAGTCACCTGGGCAGATCCCTCCCCGGCAGCTCCCTCCCAGGCCTGGCTCACCATCGAAGTCCGTGTAGACAGTGTCCTTGAGCAGCGCCCCCGACCCGAAGTCGATGAGCTTGAGCTCGCCGCGATTGAGGTCGATGAGGATGTTCTCGTCCTTGATGTCGCGGTGGAGCACCCCGCAGTTGTGGCAGTGCCGCACGGCCTCCAGCACCTGCCAGAAGAAGCTGCGGGCCAGCTCCTCCTGCAGGGCCCCCCTTTCCGTGATAAAGTCGAAGAGGTCTTGCACCGGCTCGGGCCTCTCCAGGATCAAGACGAAACTGTCGGGCCTCTCGAACCAGTCCAGGAGCCTAATGACGCCGGAGAAGCCCGAGCTCACCTTCTTCAGCAGGACCACCTCCATGGGCACTCGGGTGCCATTGGGCTGCAGGGGCGAGGAGGCTGCGTTAGTGCGGGTGTCAGAGGGTGTCCCTCACCCCACCCACCCTAGGGGTCCCTCCAGGACACTCACAAGCTCTCCCCAGTCGGAAATCCGGTCCTTCTCCACGTGCTTGATGGCCACCTGAAAGCCCCCCCCAAAAAAGAGTCTCCATGAGATCCTCTCGCCGGGGCCAAAGCACACCCGGGTGCCCTCCTGCCCAGTGCCTCCTCCCCACGGCGGGGCGGCCACTCACCGGCAAGTTGTCCGCGACACGGATGCCTGAGTAGACCGAGCCGAAGCCGCCGCTGCCCAGTAGCGGGCCCACCTGGTACTGCGACTCCAGGGGCTCCTTCTCCTTGCCTAGGAAAGGGGGAGACACAGGGGACTCAGTGCCGGCCCGCAAGCCCCCAGTTCCCACACTGGGGGTCCAGCCACCTCGCCATCCCGGGGCTGGAGGGGGGGTAACTCTCACCCGGCGCCAGCTTGGTGGCGTGCAGGTCGTTGCAGGGCGCGGCGCGCAGGTGGGCAAGCGAGTTGATTTTGGACAAGAGCATCCCAACCTCCAGGGTGTCGACGTAGGAACTGTGCCTGGAGGAGCTGCAGCAGGAGCTGGGGCTCGGGTTGTGCCGGTGGCTGTGCGTAAGGCTTGGGCTGCGGCTGCGGGTGGCGTTGCGGCTGCGGCTGCGGCTGGCGCGGAAGGCCGAGGGCGAGTCGGAGGACGACTGGGGACGCTGCCGGGGCTGGCGGCTGGCGGCCACGCCGGCGGGGTCAGGCAGCGCCGAGGGCGGCGGGGTGGGCGGCTCGTGGGACTCGTGCGGCAGCGCCGCGGCACTGGAAGCTTGTAGCTGCTGCTGCTGCTGCCGGTCCCGCCACCGCCGCCGCCGCTGCCGCCAAGTCCTCTCGGGCCTCCTCCGCCACCGCGGCCGCTGCAGCAGACGCCGGGCTCGCCCAGCAGCCAGGAGTAAAGGGGCGGAGCGCGCCGGCGAGTGGGGGGGGCGCGCGGGCGGGCGGGGATGGGGCGGGGCCTCTCCGGGAGGCCTAGGCGGGGAGCCGGGCTGCCGGGCCCGAGGAGGGAGGAGAGGGGGTGGGGAAGCGGCGGGACAGGGCGACTCCCCTCGGCCCCCGCCCCGCGCGCTCCGTCGCCGCTCCCAGGCCCCGCCCCCGCCGGCCCGACCCCAGCCAACCAGAAGCCGACTGATCTGCATAACGCTGCTCGCCCCGCCCACGCCACGCCCCGCTCTCGCGGTCAGAATGGTCTCTACGCCGCCACGACGTGGCGGGAAGGAAAAGGCGCCAAAATGGAGGGGGAGGGGCGCGGGGCGTGAGGGGAGGCGGGAGCTGGGTGTCGAGCGGCGAGGGAGGAAGGATGGGGAGGGGCGTATCGATTCAAACCCAAACAATAACAAAGCCATCAAAGGCCGCCCGAGCCCGGCTTGGCGGCTCTCTGTTTCTCGGAGGTTTTTGGGTCAAGGGCTCGAGTTAGAGCATAACAAGTTGCGCAGAGACGACGGGCGTCGGTGTGTCAGGCGGGGAGACGGGGCGGCTGGCACGCCGCGGTGTGAGGGACTGTGGGGTGGGCCGGGGGGATGCCGATGAGGGTGGTCCTTCAGTGTGACTCAGACCCGAGACCTCCGGGTCGGCTTGGGCGGGTTCACGAGGCGCTGTAGGCTCGGCTTGGGTCCTCGGGGTTTGTGTGTTGGGGGCGCGTGGGGGGAAGGCTCTGCGAGATGTGAGTCACGGCGGTTTCACCGCGGGAGTGGAGGTGTCACATGCCGGGAATAAAACTGGGGAAGAGTTCGGCTTATTCGGGGGAGGGGTCCAGATCGCGGTTTTTACAGCTGGTGAAAAAATCAGCCCCCCGATTCTCAATCCGAGTTTCTGTAAAAAATGCAGAAAAGTGCCAGTGAATCCTGATTCCTAAGAAGTGGTGTGTGTTAAGAGTGCCCGGTAAAGAGGAATCACGAAACAAATGTTGGTATTATGATGCCAGATGCTGTCTCAGCCCTTTCTGTGAGGGCGGGAGAGAGGAAAATTCCTCCTGGAAAACGAGGATGGGAGGGTGCGCTTGATTTAATCAGAGTTTTCACGTTGTATTCACCTTTTCATCAGCCTGTTATTACCAGTCTGGCAATACTAGCAATTATTGGCTGCACCGAGTCTTGTCTCAAAGGAAATCCCCCGACTCTCTGCACCACCATGGAAATAACACGGAAAACCGGCCAATTCCACTTTCATCCTTTGTCCTTTTAAACTTCATGTAGAGTTGATAACGACGTGTGAAATAAGTAAATTAAAATTCTATGTAATCCATAAATTGAATTGTCAGTGGCCTAAGTAATTGAAAGTCTACTACTACATCCCATTTTAATATTTTTCAAGTTCCTGCTACTTTACGGAGAAATGAGTTTCCAGGATTTGTTATAGCGGCAATCATTAATGAATTTAAATGTTAAATTAAAAGTTTTCTGCGGTGCTTGTTTTATAAGGATGTGCCCAGATATTTCACAGCTTTTAGGAATCTACCTTACAAAATACTACATTTTTCTTTTGTTTGTATAATATGGCCTAACTCTCATTTTTGATGACTAGGAGAAAACCCAAGAGAACAAGAATTCCCTTTTTATGGATAGGAAAATGAAACATAAGTAGGATGACAGAGGGTCATAGAACGGCTAAAGGAGAAAGAGATGAAATGACCCAAATTCAACTCAGTATTCAAAGATTTCTTGTTGTCAGGGTCTAAAACTGTCCTTGGTACTGAGTAAGACATCAAGTGTAAATGTCTGTGACCCAGCACTTCCAATCTCCTCTACCCTCCCTCTCCTTTTTCAAGCCCTACTGGACAGTCCAGCATGTTTCCCGCTCATCTAGCACTTTCCAGATATTCTGCCTTTGCAGAGACATTCATCCTGTTCTGAGGATGCCCTCACCGCTTCACTTTTATTTAAAGCCTCTCCAGCCTTGAGGAGGACCTGATTGTTAAATAACTCCAAGCATTCTTCACCATCCACTCCACTCATTTGACAATCATGGGTTTGGTTGTTTTTTTTTTTTCTAAATCTTTGTTAATTAACCTGCCAGTTATTTTTTACCATGTTTCCCTATTCCTTGACATATACTTCTGTTGTCCAACATTTCTTGGACAACATGTGTACTGAAGGTGGAGACCAAAATGAGTCCAAAAAAAAGGTCATGATTAAAGTCAATTTATACCAAATTTAAGTAAATTATGTGGCCTTGGGCAAAATAAAGGAGAGGTTAGGAGCTATGGGTTTAACCTGGTTAGTCTGCTTTCAAATCTGGGATTTGGCATCTACTAGTTATGTGACATTCATCAAGTTACTTAACCTTTCTTTTTCTTTTCTTTTTTAAGTTACTTAACCTTTCTACACTTTAGATTCTAAATGAAGATAATAGCACCTACCTCATAGGGCTGTTGTAAGGAGCAAATAGAAGCCTACATGTAAAGCACATAGACTAGCACAGAATAAGCTTCTAATAAATATTAGCTGTGATGGCAATAATGATGATTACGATTGTGACAATAATGATTTGGGAATGGTTTTGCACCTTGAAGGTTCCAAAGATGAAATACTAGGTATATCACTTGATTGTAATCATCCACGGAGAGAATGTGATTCAAAATAATGGTATACATTAAATCAAGTTCAACCTTTTTCACTTTCTCTAGATCTTTGTAAGGCTAAATATTTAATTAGGTAGAGCTAAAGTGATTAACATTTAATATGTCTGCTTTATATGGTGGCTGCTTCACAGCTGGAAGTTACAAAACATGGACCTTGCTTGGCAAAGAGCTTTTATTTACTTAAAATTCCTTCTAAAGATAATTATTAAACATTCAAGTATGTTTTGTGTTAAAAGTTACTCTTCAAGGGTAGGGAACTTGATGTTTTTATTCATCAAAATGTAGTTTTAATAATAAAAACAATCACTGCCTTTGCTGTTTCAAAGAACCTAACAAAGAATCAGAAAACCACGCTAATAGTTAAATGACAAGTGCTTTTGAAAAGATAAAGACAATAATCATGCTTACAGTTCTCTGGAAAGGGAAGAATTTGTTAATGTTAATTTGAACAATAGCCACATTAATCCTTAGGTGGTTTTCATAGTCCACCTGATACAGATTTAATCAAGTCACTATCAAAGGAAGGACTTAAGCAATTTCTATAATCCCAGAAGTTTATAAGAAGTAAGTTTGAAAGGGATGCCTGTATCCTTTTTTTAAAAGGATAGTTGATGCACTCTTATAATAACTAGGTCTGTATAGCATTTTCTCTATAAGCTGTTTGCAATTGGGTGGAAATAATTTGGATCTACATCTCTTATTTCTCTCCTAAAAAAGAATTACTGTACTTTTTTCCCTATTTACTATGGTTAGCACACAGTGTTACCTTAGTTTCAGGTGTATGAATTACTGTATTTTTTTTTTTTTTTTTTAAGTTTAACTGTGAAACACTCACCATTATTTCTTATCCTGCTCTCTCCTCATTTGGTGAAGTAAAAAGGGAGAAAATTTGGAGAAAGCCAACTACTTCCTATTACTTTTTTTTTAAGATTTTATTTATTTATTTGACAAAGAGAGAGATCACAGGTAGGCAGAGAGGCAGGCGGGGGAGGAGGTGAGCAGGTTCCCTGCTAAGCGGAGAGCCCAATGTGGGGCTCTGTTCCAGGACCCTGAGATCATGACCTGAGCAGAAGGCAGACGCTTAACCCACTGAGCCACCCAGGCGCCCCTACTTCCTATAACTTAAAAGTAACTCCAATTACCTCAACAGTTGTAAGGTTATTTAGAAAAATTTAAATTTCACATATAGTTCATATATGTGTAATATATATAAAAATCTACAAACTATAAGACATGGAACAGTCTAAGTTTTAAGACTGAAGTAAAGCCTCTTTTTAAAGTTGTAATGATCACGGGAGTGGTGGACAGCTAGGAAATCCAGTGTCTCAACCTCAGAAGGGTCAGGAAATCAATGCAGTCAAGTTAGAACTGGTTCTTGTCCTTGATAAGATGTGACATTTGTTTCAAGTTTATAAATCTCTTAGTTTTCAGTTTCCTCAGCAAAGCTTAAGAAAGAAAGTGTTTTTATTATCTGGCAAAGTATATTTAAGTTCATTACCAATTCATTTTTTAAAAAAATAAAAATAACATAGATTTATTTTTGGAATTTTACATATCCAGCACTGAAAACTTGAGTAAAAATAACCAATATTTATTGAAGGCACTGTACATAAAGATTTAATAATTCCTGAGTATTTACTGGCTAGGTCAAAACAAAAAAAAGGTACTTAGGAATGTATAAAGACTACAGGAAGCTTGGAAACTGTTATAAGATACCTTACTAGAAGACTAGAAAGATGTACGCCTCAGATCAAAAAGACCAAGCACATGAATAAAAACTCTGCATGTCTAACTGATGAAGAAGATGGGCCATAATGTGTGTGGGGTGTGTGGGGTGTGTGAGCATGCGTGTGTGTGAGAGAGAGAAAGAGAATCATATATTTGGATGCTGGTGAGGGGATTGTCTGCCATCTTTTAAAAATAATAAAATTGGAGCGCCTGGGTGGCTCAGTCGTTAAGCATCTGCCTTCGGCACACGTCATGATCCCAGACTCCTGGGTTCGAGCCCTGCATCAGGATCCCTGCTCAGCAGAGAGCTTGCTTCTCCCTCTTCCACTCCCCCTGCTTGTGTTCCCTCTCTCGGCTGTATCTCTGTCAAATAAATAAATACAATCTTTCAAAAAAATTTTTTAAAAAGAAAAGAGTTAAATTGCTGATATGAAACTTGGAAAAACCAGTGCATTTTAGGTAAGTGGGAAAAAAAATCGCTTAAAAAGATTTTGTGAGGGACGCCTGGGTGGCTCAGAGTGTTAAGCCTCTGCCTTCAGCTCGGGTCATGATCTCAGGGTCCTGGAATCGAGTCCCACATCGGGCTCTCTGCTCAGCAGGAAGCCTGCCTTCCCTCTTTCTTTGCCTGCCTCTCTGCCTATTTGTGATCTCTCTCTCTGTCAAATAAATAAATAAAATCTTTAAAAAAAAAAAGATTTCGTGATAGGAGCACCTTGATGGCTCAGTTGGTAAGTGCCTGCCTTTTGCTCAGGTCATGATGGGGTCAGGTGGGGGGGCTGTCTGTTTCTCCCTCTGCCCCCCCACCACAGCTCATGCTTGTGCTCTCTCTCTCTCTCTCTCTGAAACAAAATCTTTTTTTTTTTAAAGAGTGGGAGAGGGAGAAGCAGGCTTCCCGATAAGCAGGGAGCTTGATGCAGGGCTTGATGCAGGGCTCAATCCCGGTACTCCCGGATAGTGACCTAAGCCAAAGGCAGACGCTTAAGGACTGAGCCACCCAGGCGCCCCGAAACCACCCTTTCATTGAACATAAAGGCTAAGAGCTGAACATGGGTCCAGTGAAAGGGGCAGAAGAGACATTGTAATAGCAGCAAGCATTAAAGCGTCAAAGATGTCCTAAGCATTTTTCTAAGCACTTTCTCTGGATCCTCATATAAATCTTAAGGCATAGGAGTTTTACTATCCTCACTGGCTTACAGATTAACAGAAACTAAGAAGTAATTTGCCCAAGGCTACGTGGTGGAGTCATCTCCTACTCGCCAAGGCATTCCACTTTTCCGAGGAATACGAGATTGGTTTAAGGGATTTAACACGGAACCCTATGATTAAGTTCCGAGAGTCTCATCCACAGGGGCAGGATTCAGAGGAAGTAGAAGTCAAGGAAGGCTCCATGAGGATGTGGACCTTAAAGGATGAATAAGATATGAACAAATAGAAAGGAGAGAAGAAAAGAAAAATTCTAAGCAGACTCCACGCTGAGTGTGGAGCCCAATGCAGGGCTTGTTCTCATGACCCTGAGATCGGGGCCTGAGCCAAACCAACTTAATGTGGAACTTAAAGGATGAATAAGACATGAACAAATAGAAAGGAGAGAGGGAATGGGCTGAATAACGTCAGAAACTAACTGAAGCAAAAGATGCTTTGTATCATTTCCTATAATGTAAGAAACGAATGAATAAAAGTTTCTGTAAGTCAGGAGTTCCTGGGTAGTGCAGCCAGTTAAGCGTTGGACTCTTGGTTTCAGCTCAGGTCATGATCTGAGTCCAGGGATGGATTTGAGCTTAGTGCTGGGCTCTGTGCTCAGAGCAGAGTCTGCTTGAGATTCTCTCTCCCTCTGCTCCTCTCACTCGTACTCTTTCTCTCTCTCTCAAGTAAATAAATAAATCTTAAAACAAAGATTTTTTGTTAAACAAATCATTAAACAAATCAAAAGCAGGGGCGCCTGGATGGCTCAGTCGGTTAAGTGTCTGCCTTCAGCTCAGGTCATGATCCAGGAGTCCTGGGCTCAAGCCCAGCATCCAGCCCCCTGCTCTGCGGGAAGCCTGCTTCTCCCTCTCTCACTCCCCCTGCTTGTGTTCCCTCTCTGGCTGTGTTTCTCTCTGTCAAATAAATAAATATCTTAAAAATAAAATAAAATAAATAAAATAAACAAATAAAAAGCAGAAAGCCACAGGGAGAAGTCAGAAGAAACTCTGATATCATATGAAGGAAAAGATGAAAGAGAGAGATGAAAAAGATATAGACTTTATTTCAATCTTTACTGAAGAAGAAACTACGAATATTTTTTATTCTAATCATCTCTCTCTCCTTTTTTTTTTTTAAAGATTTTATTTATTTGATGAGAGAAACACAGCGAGAGAGGGAACACAAGCAGGGGGAGTGAGAGAGGGAGAAGCAGGCTTCCCACAGAGCAGGGAGCCCGACATGGGACTCGATCCTGAGTCTCCAGGATCATGACCTGAGCCGAGGGCAGTCGCTTAACCAACTGAGCCACCCAGGCGCCCCTATTCTAATCATCTCTTGAAGCTAATGTTTTAGGAATAATAGCTTACACTGCAGCTAACACATAGAGAGTTCAAGATCCAAATGACAAAGAAAACATGCATTAACTTGATTGGATGAAATCCACTCAATAATTTGGAGAAACTTAGTTTTCAACATAAACTTCCTCTTTTCCAACTCTATTTTAGTTCTCTTTTTAAAGTTGCGTGCTGCTAAAACAAACATGGACAGTTCCCCACAGCCAAATGCAGAACTATACTACAAACATGGAACAATTTTTTTATGACTCTCAATGTATAACTTTGTCAAAGTTTCTTTTTAATGTCTAACTACAATCTTGCTCACTCTAGGATGAGCTGTGTTGTCCTTTTTTTTCCCCCCAAAGATCTATTTATTTATTTTTTAGAGAAGGAGTGGAGTATGCCCAGAAGTGGGGGAAGGGCAGAGGAAGAAGGAGAGAAAAATTTTAAGCAGACTCCACGCTGAGTGTGGAGCCCAATGCAGGGCAGGTTCTCATGACCCCGAGATAGGGGCCTGAGCCAAACCAAAGGTTGGTGTCTCACCTGGCTGCACCACCCAGATGCCCCAGCTGAGTTATCCTCTACAGAAATGATGTTACTTCCCCCTGGGTAGATCAACTTGCTTCTGTATTCAGTGATGCTACTTTATTAGAGAGATATGCACTCACTAATCAAGACTCAAACTTGTCATTGGCAGCCATGAGGATTATCTCTGAAGTCACTCTTATGAATGGGATTTCTATTGGCAAAAAGCCAGTTTTCCTGCACAAGGCTGTGAAGGCAATGGTGACTGCATACTTTGTCCAAATTACATATGTATCCGCAAGTTCAGTCTATCTTTTTTGACAAATTCAAGTCCATTTGGACTTCTTGCAGTTTTTCCCAATCTTCCAGCCAATATCTCTTAAACGCACAGCAATTATTTGTACTCGTGATCTGACAGAATCATATTTTTTTAAAGATTTTATTTATTAATTCTTTTTTTTAAAGATTTTATATTTATTTATTTAACACAGAGAGAGAGATCACAAGTAGGCAGAGAGAGGCAGGCAGAGAAAGTGAAGAAAGCAGGCTGCCTGCCCAGCAGAGAGCCTGACGCCAGCCTTGATCCCAGGACCCTGAGATCATGACCTGAGCTGAAGGCAGAGGCTTTAACCCACTGAGCCACCCAGGCACCTGACAGAATCATATTCTTTTTTTTTTTTTTTAAAGATTTTATTTATTTGACAGAGAGAAACACAGCCAGAGAGGGAACACAAGCAGGGGGAGTGAGAGAGGGAGAAGCAGGCTTCCTGCCGAGCAGGGAGCCCGACGTGGGACTCGATCCCAGGTCTCCGGGATCATGACCCGAGCCGAAGGCAGTCACTTAACGAACTGAGCCACCCAGGCGCCCCAAGAATCATATTCTTTTATCGAAACTTTGATTGTCATCATAGCATCATCTTTAAGAGCAGTGAATATCAAGTATCTGCCATGAAAGGGCTGGTGTTTCCTCAATGAAACCGTAAGCTCTTCAAGTGCAGAGACTATATTGTAAACTTTTTAAGATCAGGCACCTCACTTTGGGAGGTACTAAACAGACAGGTTTTTAAAAGATTTTATTTATTTATTTGATAGAGCACAAGTAGGAAGAGCTGGCAGAAGAGAGAGAGAGAGAAGCAGGCTTCCTGCCAAGCAGGGAACCCGATGTGGGCCTCGATCCCAGGACCCTGAGATCATGACCTGATCTGAAGGCAGACGCTTAACTGACTGAGCCACCCAAGTGGTCCTAAACAGTTTTTTAAAAAAACTAAATTGAATTAAATCCAAAAGAGACTACATGAGATCCTACGAATATCCTCTGTCTTAATCTTTGCCCCTGTCACTCATACTATGTTTTATAATGAAAAGACAAGTAGCTCTTTGCTCTTTGGAGAATACAGACTTCAGAGTAAATTTTTGCCTTTCTCAGAAAGATACTTTTTGGGACATCTGGCTCCCTGCTCCACGGGGAGCCTGCTTCTCCCTCTCCCACTTCCCCTGCTTGGGTTTCCTCTCTCACTGTCTCTGTTTGTCAAATAAATAAATAAAATCTTAAAAAAAAAAAAGAAAAAGGTACTTTTTCCCCCTAAAGATCTGTTCCCTTGGGGTACCTGGGTGACTCAGTGGGTTAAAGCCTCTGCCTTCCGCTCAGGTCATGATCTCTGGGTCCTGGGATTGAGGCCCACATTGGGCTCTCTGCTCAGCAGGGAGCCTGCTTCCTCTTCTCTCTCTACCTGCCTTTTTGCCTGCTTGTGATCTCTCTCTCTGTCAAAAAAATAAATAAAATCTTGGGGCGCCCGGGTGGCTCAGTTGGTTAAGCAACTGCTTTTGGCTCAGGTCATGATCCTGGAGACCTAGGATCGAGCCCCACATCAGGCTTCCTGCTCGGTGGGAGGCCTGCTTCTCCCTCTCTCAGTCCCTCTGCTTGTGTTCCCTCTCTCTGTGTGTTTCTCTCTTTTAAAAATTAAATAAATAAATAAACAAACCAATAAACAAATAAATAAATAAAATCTTAAAAAAAAAAAGATCTGTTTCCTTACTTTGGTGGGGGCAGGGCGGGGAGGCAGAGGGAGAGAGAGAGAATCTCAAGGAGACTCCCCACTGAGTAGAGAGTCCAATGTGGGGCTTGATCCCACAACCTTGAGATCACAACCTGGGTGGAAACTGAGAGTTGGGTGCTCAAATAACTGAGTCACCCAGGTACCCTTCACAGAAAAGCACTTTTATAAGTTAAGGTTGCCAGGTTCCTAAGCTTAGAGAAGTAGGTACAGGTGGGCACTTGGGTGGCTCAGTCGTTAAGCGTCTGCTTTAGGCTCAGGTCATGATCCTAGAGTCCCGGGATGGAGTCCCACATCAGGCTCCCTGCTCCGCAGGAAGCCTGCTTCTCTTTCTCTCACTCTCCCTGCTTGTGTTCCCTTCTTTAGCTGTGTTTCTCTTTCTGTCAAATAAATAAGTAAAATCTTTAAAAAAAAAAAAAAAGAAGTACGTACAGGTCAAATGTATGGAGATATCATCTAATATTAATCAAGCATTGACTATGTGCTAAGGACTATTCTAATTAATTGCTGCATATGCCCGGTATATGGCTCATACATAGTATGAATCATAGATATTCATATGGTACACATATTTATCTTTCTTTTTTTTTAAAGATTTTATTTATTTATTTGACGGAGAGAGAGATAGATCACAACTAGGCAGAGAGAGAGGAGGAAGCAGGCTCCTTGCTCAGCAGAGAGCCCGATGCGGGCCTCGATCCCAAGACCCTGAGATCATGACCTGAGCCAAAGGCAGAGGCTTTAACCCACTGAGCCACCCAGGCACCCTTATCTTTTTTCTTTAATCTTCTTAATTATTATACCCAGGAAATCACACAACTTGTCCAAAGTCCACAGATGAGAGAGTCACAAGCCATAATTCATGGAACATATGCTGTTTAAGAGGGTAGACAATGTTAGGGGCAGCTCTTTGTGCATTAGAGGTGATGCTCAAAGCACAGAGTGCCGTGAGCCTGATTAAATAAAATCAGGAAACACGGTAATGAATGGAAAAACAATGGAATCAGTGGATAATTTCCTTCAATATTATGCCCAAGAGAAATGAATGGGGATTGAAACAATGTTGAAAATTATCCCAGTGAGTGAGTGGTGGCAAAGAGGGATGGCTGCTGAAAACCAGAACTTCTGACACCTAAGCTTGAGTGTAAGGGTTATCCTTAGGGTAAGGGGACGCTATCACCTTTATAGCAATGAGACAAGAATCTCTTGGGTCTTGCTTTGGTATTGGATGATTCAGTCAATTAGTCAATAAACATTCACTGAACAGCTACTGTGTTCAAGGTACTGCGTGAAGTACCACCAAAATGCATAGAGACAACAGGTATGGTCCTAATTCCTTTTTAAGGATCTTCTTATCCCAATAAGGCAAGATAGAGAATCATAAAGATTGAGCTGTAGGAAAACTTAAATACCTTCTCATATAATCTTATTAGTTTTCTTTTTTTTTAAAGATTTTATTTATTTGACAGAGAGAAACACAGCCAGAGAGGGAACACAAGCAGGGGGAGTGAGAGAGGGAGAAGCAGGCCTCCCGCCGAGCAGGGAGCCCTATGCGGGACTCGATCCCAGGTCTCCGGGATCATGACCCGAGCCGAAGGCAGTCACTCAACCAACTGAGCCACCCAGGCACCCCTCTAGATGACCAAAACCAAATCTCAGAGACAGGAACTTTGCCAAAGTTCCCATAGCACTATCAGAACAAAGATAGAGCCCAGGCTTGATTACTACCCCTAGGTACTTTCTCTTTTCTTTTTGTTCTTTCTTTTTTTTTTTTTAAAGATTGTATTTATTTGGGGCGCCTGGGTGGCTCAGTTGGTTGAGCGACTGCCTTAGGCTTGGGTCATGATCCCGGAGACCCGGGATCGAGCCCAACATCGGGCTCCCTGCTCGGCGGGAAGCCTGCTTTTCCCTCTCTCACTCCCCCTGCTTATGTCCCCTCTCTGGCTGTGTTTCTCTCTGTCAAATAAATAAAATCTTTAAAAAAAAAAAGATTTTATTTATTTGACAGAGAGAGAGATCACAAATAGGCAGAGAGGCAGGCAGAGAAAGAGTGGGAAGCAGGCTCCCCACTGAGCAGACAGCCTGTTGTGGGGCTCGATCCCAGGACTCTGGAATCATGACCTGAGCCAAAGGCTGAGGCTTAACCCCCTGAGCCATCCAGGCGCCCTACTTTCTCTTTTCTTATAGAGATATAATTAGTAATAAAAGGCAGTATTTACCAGTAGCAAATTAATGGTATAGACAATGCATCTCTTCCTACGATAATATGTTTCCAAGGTCAAGGGCTCAATGCTAAATCTTTTTCCGGGTAATTTTCAGGTGCAAAGGGGCTTTCTCAGTTGTCTCCTCAGCTGTTTTAGCATGAAAACAGAAAATGGCCCCTTTCTGCCCTCTGAGCACCTGCGCCACCTCAATTGAATATGTCACGTGTGACCTTCATATGTCTTGCTCAGTAGTTCTGAAAGTGTGTGGTCTTTCCAGACTGGCAGCACCTGGAAACTTAGTAGAAATGCAAATTCTTGGGCCCACTCCAGACCCACTGAATCAGAAACTCTAGGGGGCGGGGTCCAGTGATTTGTATTTTAATAAACCCTTCTGGTGACACTGATGTGTTTTTGAGCTTGAGAACCTCCGGTCTCTAAATGGCTCTTCAGAGACATGGTGACCTCCTGGAAGGCAGGGACCATGTCCTCCACAGGTTTATTTTCCTTAACTTAGTATCCAATTTTGAGCATAGTGGGTATTTAGAAATATTTCTGAAACAACTATAGGAGTGAGCACGGTTAAGGTAAGATAAAAGGCACGGTACGCATAAGCTACCCTTATCCACCTCTCTTCATGTAATTATTCGCGACTTAGGTTTACCTTATGTTATGGGCTGAAGAGTGTCTCCCCCACCTTGAAATTCATATGTTGAGCTCCTAACCTCCCAGTACCTCAGAATATGTATTTGGAGACAGGGCCTTCAAAGAGGTAATTAAGGTAAAATGAAGTCATATGGGTAAGCCCTAGTTCAATATGACTAGAGTCCTTATAAGAAGAGGTAAGGATCAAGAAAGAGAGAGCGAGAGAGCGAGAGCGAGAGCGAGAGAGAGAGAGAGAGAGAGAGAGAGATAAGGACCTGGGTACAGAAGGAAGACCACATGATGCCAAAGAAGGGAACAGGACCATCTCCAAGCCAAAAAGAGAGGCTTCAGAGAAACCAACCCTGTCAATAATGTGACCTCGGACTTCTAGTATCCAGAATCATGGCAAGAAAATGCCATGATTCTGAGAAAAATGAATTTTTGTTATTTAAGTCAGCAGATTATGACAACCCTGGATAACTAATTCATTTTTTTAATTAAATTAAACTAATTTTTTTAGAAAACCACCCGTATCGTGGGATTTGAACTTAGAACCCTGATGCCCTATTGACTGAGCCAGCCAGGTGTCTCTCAGCCAATATGCTTTGTAAAAAATTTATGAAAATACTGGCTCTGAAACCAAGAAACTCCCATCCAAGGCTATGACAAGACAATCTTATTTTTAGATGACTCTGTAACCATCTTTAGATGTTAACCATTAAAGTGTTTGTTTAAGAAATTACTCTTTCATGCTCAATAGGAGCCCAGATTTTGGAGTCAGACAGAGATGGGTTTCAATCCTGACTCAGCCACTTAGAAGTTGTGTAATCTTAACCTCTAAAGACTCAGTTTCCTTGTCTGTAATTTGGGGCTAATAATAGCTCCCTCCTAGACATAACTCAATAATTGGCAAGTATATCATAGGCCCTCTGTATATGGTGACTTAAAAATGATAATTAACCACATTATTCAGATTGGCCTTCTCTGAGAGAGAGAATTACAGCAAAATTTTACTATAATGTTCGAACTAGTTTAACAAACATAGTGCATGGTATCTCTTTAGAAGACTATATAAAATGACAGATTAAGTATTTTTCAAGAGAATTTGAAGAGTCATGGGGAATAAAAGGATAAGAATGTCTGGAATGCAGTAGAAAGAGGCAACACCCAAGATTAATTAAATTATCTCAAGTTGATGAGCAATTAGACTGTATGAAGGTAGGGATTGCTGATTTTGTTTTGCCTCCCCAGTGCCTAATCTGACACCTGGCATCTGCTATAAACTCAACAACTTCCGGTTTAATGAATGAATGAATGAATGGCCTTCTGCAAGGACAATTATATAGACTATACAAAGACATTTTAGGCCAAGTACACTTACAAAGAACCAATGGTATTATGGTATTTTGGCATCCTACAATCAAAATGTTAATTTTAATTTTAATTATTTATTTATTTTACAAGATTTTACTTATTTGAGAGAGAGAGAGAGCACATGTATACACAGGAGTTGGGGTGGGGGGCAGAGAGAGAGGGAGAAGCAGATTCCTCACAAAGCAGGGAGTCTCTGAGTGGGGGTCCCTCTCTACACCAAATTTGGGGCTGGAACTCAATCCTGACACCAAGAGGCACATGCTCTAACAACTGAGCCATTCAGGTGCCCCCAAATTTTTAATTTTTAACATGGGAATTTCATATTGCAGAAATAATATAAGAAAATAATCCTAGGGGCACCTGGGTGGCTCAGTGGGTTAAGCATCTGCCTTTGGCTCGGGTTATGGTCCCGGGGTCCTGGGATGTGCTAGCTCCCTGCTTGGGAGCTTCCCCTTTTCCTCTGCACCTCCCTTCCAGCTCATGCTCTCTCTTGCTCTTAAGATAAACACAATCTTTAAAAAAAGAAAAGAATCCTAAAGGAAAAAGAAGTGTTATTTTAAAAAATGTTGGGGCTCCTGGGTGACTCAGAGGGTTAAGACTCTGCCTTTGGCTCAGGTCCTGATCTCAGGGTCCTGGGATCCAGCCCCACATCAGGCTTTCTGCTCAGCAGGGAGCCTACTTCCCCCTCTTTCTCTGCCTGCCTCTTTGCCTACTTGTGATCTCTCTCTCTCTCTCTCTCTCTCTCTCTCTCTCTCTCTCTCTTTGTCAAATAAATAGATAAAGTCTTTTTTAAAAAATGTCTTTGGAGCCCCTGGCTTATTCAGTTAGTGGAACATGTGACTCTTGATCTTGGGGTTGTGAGTTCAAACCCCACATTGGGTGTAGTGATTGTTTAAAATTAAAATCTTTGGGCGCCTGGGTGGCTCAGTGGGTTAATGCCTCTCCTTCGGCTCAGGTCATGATCTCAGGGTACTGGGATCGAGGCCCGCATAAGGCTCTCTGCTCAGCAGGGAGCCTGTTTCCTCTGCTCTCTCTGTCTGCCTCTCTGCCTACTTGTGATCTCTCTGTCAAATAAAAAAATAAAATAGTTTAAAAATAAATAAATAAAATTAAAATCTTTGGCAACCTGGGTGGCTCAGCTGGTTGGGCGTCTGCCTTCGATTCTGGTCATGATCCCAGAGTCCTGGGATGGAGTCCCACATGGGGTTCCTGCTCAGCAGGGAGTCTGCTTCTCCCTCCACCCTTCCCCTCACCCCTCTTACCCTCTCTCTCTCTCTCAAATAAATAAATTAAAATCTTTAAAATATTAAAATCTTTTAAAGTAAATGATAAAAATGTCTTCAACAGAAGCAATATTCAAAATAGAGAAATCCTGAAATAATGTTCAGAACCTCTCCAACCTCCATCTACATTTTACCTCTCCTGCCCTTCACCTCTGTCCTCCCTTGCTGTCCATAAACTGTTCTGACCATCCTCACAGCCCCTCACGTGAGTGTCCCAGTGCCCCATACTTCAGACCCTTTGGCATCAGCTTCCCTCACTAAAACTTACTTGTCTTGTGCCTGTTTGTCTTTGGGATATTCAACCAACTAATCTGATAAATTAAGTTAAACTGAGGTGCTAATGAATGGTAATGGCTGAATGTCAGTCTATTCTTGGATAACAATTGATTTCAGCAGCACCTTATTGCAAAGAATAAGTCCTACATTTCAGACATGTGTCCCTGTCATTGGGGGAAGATATTTTAAGCAGGGGGATTTCCTCAAGCCCCTCAAATTACATCATGTAGACAGCTGCCCATCCCACATGACCTGGCCAACTCCTTAGTATCCAGTTATCAGCACTCAGGGAACACTAGAGGAAACAGATCTGTTCCTCTTCTTAACAGAACTTGGAAACAATGACTGGACTATTTATGTTTCTTAAAGGAAAAGGGCACTTACTCTGGAACCTACCGAGAAAGCACACATTCCCTGGGCTTAGAAGTGAACTCCTTTCCACCAAATCTCTGGGGATGGCTGAATAGCCAGTGCCTAGATTAACCAAAATGAGTGAGCTCAGACATGCAAACACTGAGAAAGGACTGGTAATAGACAGTTAAGCTTCACAGGTAAAAATATCCTAGATATCGATATGAATTTGTATGAGCATACACATGAGAGAACAGTGAACCTAATAATAAAAATAGCTGCCTTTTATCAGGTGTGAACTTTATTTTATTTTTATTTTTTTAAAGATTTTATTTATTTGACAGAGAGAAACACAGCCAGAGAGGGAATTCAAGCAGGGGGAGAGAGAAGGAGAAGCAGGCTTCCTGCCGAGCAGGG
>PITA01005366.1:100393-111679 GCA_004023965.1 Spilogale gracilis
TTATTTATTTATTTGACAGAGAGATCACAAGTAGGCAGAGAGAGGAGGAAGCAGGCTCCCCGACGAGCAGAGAGCCCGATGCGGGCCTCGATCCCAGGACCCTGAGACCATGACCTGAGCCGAAGGCAGAGGCTTTAACCCACTGAGCCACCCAGGCGCCCCGAAAATAGGCATTTCTATCCCCATTTCCGATAAGGAAACTGAGGCAAAGATAGGTTAAGCAAGTATCCCACAGTCAAATGGGAAATGAAATTTGAAGTCAAGTCTTTGAACTCCCAAGCCCACGGTTGGAACAGAAACTTAACAGCCTTTTTTGTATTTCTGAATCAAGAATCTTAAAGCTGAGAATCCTAGAACAACCTTTTTGATTATTCAGACCCTAATTACCTTCTTCGCTAAAAAGGTGTTTACCACCTCACAAGGCAGCCTGTGCCATACCGCTGTACTTGTTGGGAAACTTTTAAATGTTAAATTAAAATCTGTTTCTCTGGAACTTCCCTTCATTTGGTCTTCATCATGCCCCCTGGAGAACTCAAAACAAAACTGTTTCTCTGCAGGAAGCCATTTTGGTATGAAGAGAGATCACACCCTGCCCCTTCCTCCCCCACCCACATCTTTGGGGTAGTCTCAGTCCCAGGAGATGTCACTGTTGAACTGTTCACACTAAGACTCATCAGTAACACAGAAAAACCCCAAAGTGCCACCTGTATCTTGGGTCTAAATTAGGGTAATAGGTTTGATCCTAATTACTTACTCAGGTACCTATGAAACATCACCTTAGTGAGCCATTGGACTCCCCAACAAAAGTATGGAATTGGTCTAATGGAGCCAATAGTGGCTAACATTTACTGAGTTCTTTCTGTGTGCTAAGAACAGTATTAAGTACCCTGTAAACACTTTCCTCACCCTCAACCCAATCACTCTGTGAGGCAGGTACTGTCATTACCCCAGTTTTACAGATGAGGAAACTAAGACTCAAGCATTCTGAGGTCTTCTGCCCATAATTGCATGTCTTTCTTTTCTGATGATGTGAGGAGAGGGTAAGGGCAGGATGAAACTTGCTGTCCCCAGAATGCAACTTGCATTTTCCCATCTCTCTTTGCTTATACACTGCCTTTCTCCATCTTGGCTTATTTCTTCACAAACATTTAAAAAGCGCCTCTCCCGCAGTCAAACACTTACTCCACAGTGGCTGGAGTTAGGACACAGTCTTCAAAGAAATTTATGATACCCTCTGAACCTTATCTCCAGGGTTGAGGAAGGCTTTGGAGAGGAGGTAGCACCTGATGTGGGTAATGAAACATAAATAGGACAGGAATCCCAAAGTGGGAGGATAGGATAGGGAAATTCAAATTTCAGCAAGAAGGAATGGCATGTGTCAACACCCAGTGTCATGAATTTGCATGACAGAAAAAACCCCACCATATGGGGTGCCTGGGTGGCTAAGTCGTTAAGCCTCTGCCTTCCAGCAGGATCCAGTCCAGGGATCGAGCCCCACATTAGGTTTCCTGCTCAGCAAGAAGCCTGCTTCTCCCTCTCTCACTCCCCCTGCTTGTGTTCCCTCTCTAGCTGTGTTTCTCTCTGTCAAATAAATAAATAAAATCTTAAAAAAACAAAAACAAAACCCCACTGTATCATTGTGAGTAGGGTCCAAAATTTTAGAAGCCTAAAATAGAGGTAAAGTTTGCATTGCTGTGAGGTTAAAGAAAAATGGTTATTTGTCAGTTGGATCTGTGCTGTCACAAAAAGCGCACAGAGTAAGGATGGTGAAACTCATTGTGTACACATTGGACTGCTAATTGAAGCCAAGTTCAAAGGATCATGAGGCAGTCATTTGCAGTTGCTCCTCGAAATGAGAAAGCGGGAGGGTGCTTGGTAGAGAATAATTATCAATTGCAGTTATGTCTGAAATTTACATATCACAAACTTTTTTTTTTTTTAAGATTTTATTTATTTGTCAGAGAGAGATCACAAGCAGGCCTGAGAGGCAGGCAGAGAGAGAGAGAAGGAAGCAGGCTCCCCGCTGAGCAGAGAGCCTGCTGCAGGCCCCGATCCCAGGACCCCAGGATCATGACCTGAGCCCAAGGCAGAGGCTTTAACCCACTGAATCACCCAGGTGCCCTACATATCACAAACTTTTACAAAGAAATTTAACAAAAAAACACTTTCTTGGTTAAGTTTTTTTTTAAGTTTTAATTATTCATTTATGTAAGTAATCTCTATGCCCAACATGGGGCTCAAACTCAGGATCGTGAGAACAAGAGTCGCATGCTCTTCTCAATAAGCCAGTCAGGAGCGCCACAGTGCTTGGGACTATGGAGGACCCTCATAGGGTCCAAGGATTAAAGGAACGAGGCTGATACAAAACGAAGGGTAAGCAAAGCTTTATGATGCACCAAGCATCAGAATTTTTCTGGCCAGTCAGGGTCATTTCTCCGGAAAGAAATTGACGCTGCTTAATTTCTCAAACCCGCTTTTCTAGGGCGACCCCCCCCCAACTCACAAGCTAACCAGGGTTAATTTGCACTTGTATTGCTCCAGGAACCGGGAAGTTGAGGGCATTTTAGGGTGTTCCCATTCTTAGTTTGCACCTCTATTACTCAGGGTCTTGGAGGTTGGGAATTAACTGATTGGGCACTTCCCCCAACCTGGCTCCCCTTTGTTTTCCAGGGGCTACTTGCCCGTATTTTCCTGAAGCTGTTTTTCCGAGTAAATAGCAAGGTGGCTTGGATTTCTAAATAGGTCCTTACAGACACAAAGCAAGTGAATATGCTATCAGTATAATGTTCATCATGGATAGAATTTATTTATCAAGTTAATATATTTTGTAAGATAAGTGAAAGGGCTAAGATTACTAGGGCTAATTCCACTGTCAAATCCCAGTCATAGCCCTTAAACTTGCAAATCTGCATATTTCATTTGAGGAAGGGTGCTTAGATTCTACAGGAACCAAACCAGATTGCAGAAAGACCCCTCGCCCACTGCCCCCTCCCCCCAGCCCAGGCCAGTCCTTCTCAAAGTATGGTACCTGAGCCAGCAATTAGAGCATCCGGAGATTTGTTCAAAAGTGCAGAAATGCAAATTATCAGGTCCCACCCCAGCAAGCCTACAGAATCTGAAATTCTGAGGGTGAGGCCTGGCAATCTGAGTTTTAAAAGCCCTCCAGGTGATTTTGATGCAGGAAGCTCAAGTTTCAGAGCCGCTGCTAGTCACTCCGGCTGGCTGCCCTTCGCAGGCGAACGGTGGAGATGGGGAGTGCGGGAACCTACTCCTCTCTCTTCAGGGATTTTTAATATCTATTGGTGTGCTTAGCCATTACTCTAATACAGATGGAACGTAAGGCCCATCAGACAAAACATGAACCAGACCTGTTCCACAGAACTGTGATGTCAGTTTTCCTTGGCTTTGCCTTTAGTCATTAAAAAAAAAAAAAAAGTATTGCTTCATGAGCCACACTGGTCTCTGAACTTTTCCCTTTTCTAGTAAAAGTACAAATTCCAGCTGGAGTTCTTGACCAACAACATCTTTCTACAGAAGTTGCTCTCCTCTATGCTTTGCTGAGTTCCAGAGATAAGATAAATAATTTACCAAATGTAGGTTTCTGATTACTCACTCTATTAGCATTTAGAGCAGAGAGCTCTGGTCCCTGGGGAGTTTGATCCCTTCAGATGCTGCCCAGCTGCTTTTGTTTTTTTGTGGGGTGTGTTTTGGGGGGGCGGGGTTGCCTGGAAAAGCCAGGGAGCTCCCAGCATCCCACACATACTTTAGGGATGAACTGCCTAAATCTTAAGGGTTTTACTGGAAATTCTGGGGAATGCTATTATCTTATTTAAAAAGAAAACACAGCTGCTAGGACTCTTTCTTCCTCCCTGTCTCCCCGTTTTTTACGCCGAGTAAAAACAAAACTCCACAATTCATTGTCATTTATTATATGAAATAAGACAGCTGAAAGGGTATTTTCAATCTTGTGCAACTTATTTATCCTAACTTTAGGCTGTACACCACAGGAGTAATTTCAGGGAATTTTATAGAAGGGATACAGTCGAGTTTCTCCTAAATCAAGTGACACTGTTGGGGGTGGTGGTGACAAAAGGACAGCCTGTTACATCAAAGTGTCATCTTTCACTCACACAATTTCTCAGGTATTGTAGCAACGTCAGTAGTGACAGAAGCATTAGGTTTGTACCTGTAGTTATTCTGTGGTCTCTTTTCTGGATTGTTACTACATGTCATCATTATATTATACGGTTGTTAAGAGCAAACTGGGATACAGAAGAAATCACAGCAAAAACAGCTGATTCTGTGGGTTGTCTCTTGCAACAGCAGAGAAAAAAAAACTGAGATAAATCAAAGAAGCAATGTGTTGGATATGAAATCCACGCTCTTTTGGTTCCTTCAAGATAACGTGATCAGCAACTTACTTTATCCCTTTTGAAAAGAAATATTGAACTGCGTGTCTGGATGGTAAACCATAGCGGTGAGAGGATCTTATTTTGGAAATCTCTGAGAAGAAGAAACTGCATTTAGTCTCCCATGTGGCACTTTTGTATTTTCACGGACTGTCTTCGAAGATGCAAAATCAACGTTGCACATCCCACTTCCTCCGGTGAACACCCCGTGAATGAGTAAAACAATAACATGATGACATCTTACTACAAACCTGACTATTGTTTTCCTGTCAGTAATTTAGCTGATAAAAAGCTGATCTCTCCCAATACCAAGTTGTACTGAAAATCCCTTGCATGGAAATGAAAGTGGTGGGTTGCTTTGGGGAGGGCGCCTAGCTGAGCAATGAGCCCAGGTACAAAAACGCCATATTAGATCGGGATACCCCTACAAGGTCAGGTCGCAAAAGGAATTCCTTGGGCTTCACAGCTCTGGGGTGGAAGCAATTAAAGAGCGAAAGGTGTAAAAATGGTGCTTGTTACCTATTTTGTTTCTCTGGGAGATTAACCTACTTTCTTGGCTCATTTTCTTCTTCCTACATCACTTGGTGCAAAGTTCTGGTAGTTGGCAGCTTCAAACGACTCTATCTGCAAATGTCAGCAGAGTTTAGGGCCTCCTCTCCGGGACACACAGAGTCATTTACCTCCATTTCCTCTGCTTTCTCCCCATAGCAGGTAAAAGGCTTCCACGAGCTTCGATACATTCTCCCTTGGCATAAGAATGTGCCAAGCCCCAGACGGTGAGTGAATAGTTGGAGCGTGTGCTCCTTTTCTCTTTTCCCATCTTCTGACATACCCAAGAGGCTGGAGCAGTCAATCTGAGAAAGGAAGCATTAAAGCACACACACTCACGAGGGGAACTCCGACCCAGCCCCTTGCTCTCCACTCCAGCTTCCCGTCTGCTGCATTTTAGAAGGTTTCATATTGCTCCTTTTTTTTTTTTTTTTTTTTTTTTTTTTTGGTTGGTTGAGAGGGCTGTACGAAACACAACCTTCCCTGCAGACATCAAAGCATGTCTCCTGCATAGCAAACTCTCCATCCAGCCTTCCGTCTCTCCGGCTACATTCCAATTTAACCGGGTCTGCCTTGCATGATAATCAGGCCTAATTACCACTTTATCCCTTGATTGTTGTGCAGAGTTCTGGAACCGCCGAGCTTTTCTCAGTTTGGTCCTGCCTCTTCCCGCACTCTCCCTCCTATTATTTAGCACACCCATCTGAGAGTTCAGTTCGCAGGTTCAGCCTCATTATCAACAAATAGTCGCAAAGGATAGGAGGACTGTGCCTTTGGGATCTCAAGGCTCTGTCCACCTAGAATGCCTTTCGCAAAAACCTGGCCATGGACAGGATATTCTGAATACCTCAGGTACTTAAAAGAGATGTATTACCAGGTTAAAGAGTAAAACAGGCCGTGAGATGATATCCTCATTCCCCAGAGCTATTTTCCTACCTTTTCTCTTACCGGGCACACACAAAACACAAAATTTACGAAATGCTGATACCAGAAAGAAAGGGATGTCAACAAGGACTTCTGGAAACTTCCTGCCAGTTCTTTAACTTCCAGTGTGATGCCTTTTGAGGCCTTCATTTCTCGAACTGAAAAAGGCATCACAGGCATATACTTGAAAAAATGGGAAATCATGTAATCCTGTTTACCTTCACCTTAAACCATCCAGATAGACAATGATCTATTTTACTTTTAAGGCTCTCTTTTTTTTTTTTTTTTTTTTTAAGGCTCTTTTTAATGTACTGTTGCATACATTTTCTGAGTGCCTACATGTCCCAGACACAGTGTTGGGTGCTAGGGACTCCAAGACAATGGGACACAACTCTTGTCCTCAAGGAGAACAAGCTGAACACAATAAAAAAATACATAAAATAAATTAAAGGACAGCAAGCTGAGCTTTTTTTTTTTTTTAAGATTTTATTTATTTGACAGAGAGAAACACAGCCAGAGAGGGAACACAAGCAGGGGGAGTGAGAGAGGGAGATGCAGGCTTCCCACGGAGCAGGGAGCCCGATGTGGGACTCGATCCTGGGTCTCCAGGATCATGACCTGAGCCGAAGGCAGTCGTTTAACCAACTGAGCCACCAGGCACCCCGAAGCTGAGCTTTAAAGACTACCGGCAGGGATACCTGGCTGACTCAGCCCACAGGTCACATGATTCTCAATCACAGGGTCATGAGTTTGAGTCTCACCTTTCGCACAGAGATTACTTAAAAAAAAATAAATACAGGGGGCTCCTGGGTGGCTCAGTCATTAAGCGTCTGCCTTCAGCTCAGCTCATGGTCCTGGAGCACAGGGATTGAACCCCACAGGGATGGAGCCCCACATCAGGTTCCCTGCTTGGTGGGAAGTCTGCCTCTCCCCCTCGCACTCCCCTGCTTGTGTTCCCTCTCTAGCTGTGTTTCTCTCTGTCAAATAAATCAATAAAATCTTTAAAAATAAAAATATAGATAAATAGATGATGAAAGATAGATAGATAGATAGATAGATAGATAGATAGAGGACTAGAGGGAGTTAGGGTAGGGGAGCTCAGAAGACTGGGAAGATCTAGGTGCAATCATTTTTCAAAAATATAATCTGAGCGGAAACAAAATTGACCTTGAGTTGATTATTGTTGAAGCAGGGTTTTGAAACACGATTGCTCATTATTACTGTCTATTTTTTTATGTTTAAAATGTTCCATAATAAAAAGTCAAAGAAAGGAATGTAATCTGGGAACCATAAACCATAGAACCGCCTGGAGGAAACTGTTTGAAATGCAGATTCTCTGGCTCCCACCAAGTCCTAGATCAGCTCAGAAATCTGCATTTTACACAGGCTCCTTAGGCAAATCTAATACCTACTGAAACTGGAGTTCCTTGGCAGGGGAGACATTAAGTGCCAAGAGCAGAGGCCTAAGAAAGAAGAAAAACCATTTGTCAGGGAAGAAAAACTTCCCCAGAAACCACTTCATGAGATTGGGCAATTCCAGAACTGGAAAGAGGACCCTTGAGGTCCTGAGGCTAAGACCAGAGCATCTCAAATTGTAAGGCACACAGGAATCACCAGGGGATCCTGTTCAATTGCAGTCGGTTGGGGTGGGGCCTGGAATTCTGCATTTCTAGCTAGCTCCCATGTAAAGCCTGGCTGTGGGTCTGGGGATCACACTTGGATTAGCAGGTATTTGTATTTTACAGAGGAAACTGAGGTGCCCAGAGTAATACTTGCTCAGAGTTGCAAGCCTCCAGTGCAGCCCTTTGTGTTGCTGTCAGCTAAGGAGGCCGAGCCTGTGGAGGAGCCTCTTAACAGCCAGGTATGGGGAGCAGCCTGCCTTAATGAGGATTGCAGTCTTGGGCCAGTCCCAGAGCTGAGCAACAGTAGCCCTGTAGTACCTATGTAGGTCTCCTCCGCACCATAGGGGTGATCTGAGGGGCCTCCATGTGGCTCTTTCGCCACGGTTTTATTTCGTATCATCATGACTTCATCTCCCAGGTCTGCGCTCTTGAATTTTTCTTGGAATTCCATGAGACTTCTTGGGTGATCATTAGATCTATTCAGTGCATGACCCAACACAGACACGGGCCAGGATGTGGACATATTTTCAGTCCCATGCTAGTGCATCAAGCACATTAACTCTCCTGAGCTGCAGAGACAATATGGTTTACAATCTATTAGATATCCTCCATGGTATCAGAATTGGGGAGCATTCTTTGACACAGGAAATCCTGTTTCACATAGGGACTGGTAAACTCAGAAAACTGATTATCCCAGACCTGGTACAGATTCCAGTATCTTTCCCACTCTTCCTGAAGGACGGATAAAATAGTTTATCATTCTGAATGAAAGGGGGTGCTTGTTGGGGTGGGGGTGTGTGTTTGGGGGAGTGTTGGGGGGGTTCTTCCTAACCTTTGAGGTTGATGTCTGAGAGGCTGTTCCTGCCCTCCCTTTCCCTGTCCTTGACAATTCAGGACAGGGCAACTAAAGAGCTGACCTGGGGGCATGTTTTCTAATTGCTCATTTCCAGGTAACGAAGAACTATAGTAGGATTTTTGGACTCAAGAATTTCTAAACAAAAATGCTACCACCAGAACCTACCTACCTCTACCTACCTACACACACACACACACACACACACTCTCTCTCTCTCTCTCTCTCTCTCTCTGCCTAGCCCTCAAATAAAGCATCTTTTCCTCTGGCCTCCAAACAATTTCTGTTGGAAGGAACTGTCTCTGAGTTAGAACAGTTTGTGATCTTTCCCCGAAGACATGAGCACATGAGTGTGTCCTCTTGAAACATCACATGTTAGGTTTGTATCTTTTCCCCCTGGTCCAAAGACACATTTTCCCTGAGCATTCTTATCTAGAAATTCGAACTCCCGGACAGATGAACGGGAGGCCGCAGAATCTCCAGCCTCCGAGGTCCCAATCAGAGTGAAGTTTGCAAGCTTCCCTTAGGATCAGAGTCCAGGGAAAAGTTAATTTTTGGTTCCAGGCATGTGGACTTAGATTTTTGCGCGGGTGAGGGGTGAGGGCTTGGAATGAGTAAACTCTTGGGGGTGGGGGTGGGACGCCGGAATGGGGGAGGGGCGTAAGGCCTCCCTGGAGCCCCCGGCCTTTAGTAATCTGCTTTGTGAATGGAGTTAAAGGGGGATGGGAATGCACATACTTGGAATGCCTTTATCTGGGTGGGCTCCTTCTCTCTAGACTTTCAGGATGTGGGAAATGGAAGATGAAAGAGGCTGCATTTCCAGCCTATCAGGTTACAGTGTGTAAAATGGAGAGGGAAAGAAGGGAGAGGGGGGGAGTGGAGAGGGGGAAAGGGGAAGGCTGCGTCCAGGGGGGCCCCGGGAAACCCAGTTTGGGAACTGGCTGGGGAGAGTGAGAAAGAAAGAGAGCCGGGGCGTGCAGAACACGTTTCACATCACCTCAGAGCTGTGGAATTTCCTCTCTTCTGGGGGGAGGCCTGAGAAGATGGAGTTGGTTGAAGGTTAGTCGGTGATGAATAATAGCCCAAAGGCGTCTGATGGAGGGTGTTACCAAGTGACTGGTGTTTACAAGCAAAGATTCGGTGGTGGGAAGGGAGGTGAGAGCCGGGGCCTTCGGCCGTCCGAGCTGGTAAGCAAATGCTGTGACCTGAGGATGGAGACCATGTATGGATTTTATTTGTGTCTAACCCCTGTGGTATGCGGCGCCCGAAGTGCGGGCCGGGGAGGGGCGCGGCAGGAATGGGAAGGTAATTAGAAAAGGCGGGAGAACCTCCTCCGTGGCTGAGGGATCCCGGGCCCGGCGGGCACGCTGGGTTCTGCTTTGTGTCTCCGGCGTCCTCGGGGCGGTCCCTGCAGCTCTATTTCTGTCCAGTCCAGCCACGTGCTCCACGCCACCCAACTGTCGCCGCCCTGCGCTCCCAGGCCTCACCTCCCAAGAGCTGTGCTCTTTCCTTGCATTCTACCCGGGCTAGTGTCCTTCCTCGTGGTCTTAAGAGAAAGAGGGCGCCCTCATCAAAACCTCCACCCCAGCATGAAAGTATGCTGGTCAGTTGCTGGGAAGGCCAGGGACAGCTCCTTTGGGGAAGAATCAAGGTAGTGGAGGACCCTCAGGTCACATTCTGCCAGAGACAGGCATAAAGGATAGGACGAGGGGACACAGAAGCAAGTAATGGGGAAAGTGTATTCAGAGAAAAGAAATATTTATTAAACCCTGAAACCAATCATAATAGCCAAAGTATGGTTAGGATGGGTAGAGAGTTATCAGATGGTGTATAAATCACCCCCATACAAACAGATGACAAAAATATTGCTTGTTTTGGGAAAAAATAGAATAAAATAAAATACAGTTGTCACAAATCATACCAAGCTTCATTTCATCTTCTTCCCCTTGTTTCAGAAAGCTGTTTAGGATTTTGCCGTCTATCAGGGTCATCATTTTCAAACATCCATTAGTGCCATTGTAGTCGCATGAGAGGTTCAGTTAATACAGATTTCTGGTTGATAGATGGCTAAAGCAATCAGCCTTTTGCAGTATCTTCTTTGAATTGCTACTGAGCAATAGAACAATACACTCAGTCCTCTCTCTCTCTCTCTTTTTTTTATCATATTAGAAAGGAACACTCACGTTCTCCTTTCTCTCTTCCAAACCCCTTCCCCCAACAGCTTTGGAAAATAAATACAGTTTCTTCCTCTGTGTTATCTGCTCTCTGACTACTGCTCCCCGGAGAGCTGTGGCCTTGACCCTTGCCAGACTAAACCCAGCTTCCTATAATGCACTGGTCCCTTTTTTTAAGCAATTGTTACGCCCAGCTTGGGACTTGAACTCACAACCCCGAGATTAAGAGTCCCCACTCCAGGTCGCCTGGGTGGCTCAGTGGGTTAAGCCTCTGTCTTCGGCTCAGGTCAAGATCTCAGGGTCCTGGGATCGAAGCCCACATCGGGCTCTCTGCTTCCTCCTCTCTCTCTCTGCCTGTTTGTGATCTCTCTCTGTCAAATAAATAAATAAAATCTTAAAAAAAAGCTCCAGCGACTGAGCCAGCTAAATGCTCCTATGCTGTTCTTTCCTGAACCCACTGTCACTTTCTTCTTCCTCTTCTTCTTCTTCTTCTTCTTCTTCTTCTCCTCCTCCTCCTCCTTTTATTTTTTTTTATTTTTATTTTTTAATATTTTATTTATTTGACAGAGAGAAACACAGCCAGAGAGGGAACACAAGCAGGGGGAGCGAGAGAGGGAGAAGCAGGCTTCCCGCTGAGCAGGGGGCCCAATGCGGGGCCCGATGCGGGGCTCGATGCGGGGCTCGATCCCGGGTCTCCGGGATCATGACCTGAGCCGAAGGCAGTTGCTTAACCAACTGAGCCACCCAGGCGCCCC
>PITA01005367.1:0-49904 GCA_004023965.1 Spilogale gracilis
GGTTCTAGTGATTTCAATCCTAGTATTTTTTTTTCCTTCCTTGTTGCTTGACTGGATTTGAATTTGATCAGATATTTTCTGGCTCATATTTTAACATGGAGCTTGGGTTCTCTCCCCATGGTTGGTCTTGCTTCTTTGGCAGAATAACCTGCCATCCCCTCCTATCTCACATCACAAAGCCCTGTACCATTCCAGAAAAGACAAAAAAGAAATTGAAGCCACAGGGCTGAGTATCTTTTGAGGATGTTATGCTTCCTGTTCTAAGACTTAGAACTCAATCAGAAGAGAGGGGATCTTGCCATTCTTTCACATTCTTTGCACAGTATTACTGCACGCTCTGAGTGTGGATGACAACTGTTGGGACACAAAGAATAAAGAATGACCTTTATCCCAGGGAACTTATAATACAGAGAAGGCACCAAATTTCAAAGTGGAAAGCTAAATCACAACACAATGATGTTGTAATATGAGATAACAGTTCAGAGGAATGTCCAAGTGGGACCATGCCCATATGCCAAATGGAGCAGATGGTGAGAGCTTTGAGGTCAGAAAAGGGAAGTCAAGGGGGCCTCTGGGAGAAGTGGGAACTTGGCTTTGTCCTTAAGAGAGAGGTAGAATTTGGAAAGGTAAATAGAAGGGAGGGGAGGCTGGAGGCCAACAGATTTGGAATCCGAGTCATGGCTTCACCAATAAATGGTTTTCTGACCTTAGACAAGTGATTTTCAAAGGTTCTATTTCCTCATCTGCAAAATGGCCATAATATTATTGCCATTGTTGGGTCCCTGGGAAGGTAGATTTGGAAGTGGGGCGTTACAGGGTGGGAGGTTTGTAAGGAGTGTTCATGAGGCCACTACACATAGCAAGGAAGGGAAGGAAGTGGATTGGGCACAGGGACACATCAGGCTGTGACACTGTCTCATTGGAGGCCTCAATGGACTCTACGGAGAGCTCTGAAGCAGGGATGGCCTTGCAGAACCGTCCTGAGTTGGGGCGAGAAGGCCAGGCCTTTACAGCCCCAAGTCAACAGGCACTGGATGTGGGCTGTCCTGGGAAGGGACTGTGGCTGAAGAAGACATTCTTCAGCCAAGGTTCTCAACCAGTGGTACCCCCAGCAGCTGGAGAGTACCTGCAGGGCCTGCTGTGATGAGTAAGTAATGTAATGCAGAGAAAACTGATGCATATCAGAGGCCTTCTTAAGGAAAAGTCAAGTATTCAGTACTTATCATTAAGTATTAAAGATCACTTTTTATTCAAAAGAATATAAGGAAGGGAATGTGAAGGATATATTTTAGGGATACTAACTACATCAGGTTAATCATGTCAGTTTTTTAAAAATTGATTTTGAAGAAGAGTAAGCCTATAAAAAAGTTGAAAGAATACACAGTAAATACTGATGTCTGCTTCACCTAGATTCATGGGTTGTTAACATTTTGCCACATTTGCATAATCTATTCATATCTATCTATCTAATGTAGACATATTTATACAGTATTAAAATTGTTATTGTGACTGGGTCATTTGAGTATAGATTTTGTTCATCATGATTTTTCACACCTAAATATTTAGGAGCTTCACACTCCTAATATGAACATTCTCATATATAACCTCAGTAAATGATTAAACTTAAGGTATTTCGCATCAATATATATTATGTAATATACTAATCAACTTTCAAATTTTACTGATTGACCAAATAATGTCCTTGATAGCAATTTTTTTTCTGATCCAGGTTACAAGCCAATTTTACACATTTCATATAGTTGTTATGTGTCTTTGGTATCACTTATTCTGAAACAGTTCCTTAGTTTTTTGTTATCTTTCATGAGACTGACATTTCTGAAGAGCACAGGAGGGTTGGCTGTCCCTCAATTTGGGTTTGTCTCGTATTCCTTTGTGATTAGATCTAGGTTTTACATCTTGTATGATGTTTTATATAAGTGATTCTATGTCCTTCTAATTTTTTTTAAGGATTTGTTTGAGAGGGAATGAGAGTGGGGTGTGGGGAAAGAGGCAGAGGGAGAGGAAGAGAGAATCCCAAGTAGACTCCTCATTGAGTGTGAGCCCAATGTGGGGCTCAGTCTCACCACCCGAGGTCAAGACCTGAGCCAAAACCAAGAGTCAAATGTTCAACTGACAGTACCACCCAGGCACCCCTCCTTCTGAATTTTTAAAAATTTACTTTGGGAAGTTGCAGACACACAAAGGTAGTCAGAACAGTATAATTAATCCCAGTGGACTCATCAGTCAGCCTAATAATTGTCAACTGATGGTAAACCTTGCTTTATCTCTACTCCCAATTATTCTCCCATGTTACTCTTGAGAGAGTCCCATTTACCATATCTTGTCATTCATTAATTTTTCAGTAATATGTGAATTTAGACCTGCTCTTTGACATCTCTCTTTTGGATATACATAAGGCATTTCAGACTCAGGATGTCCAAAACTGAACTCTTGATTTCCCTCCCAAAACTGCTCCTTCCACAGCCTTCCCCATCTTTACATAAGAAAGGTAAGATCTCGGGTAGGACAAACTTTCCAGCTCAGTTATCAGTGCCTCTCCAGGCTTACTGTGTGATGGTTTAAGGGTATCAGGCAAGTGGCTTCATCATCTCCTACTGTGAGAAAGCGAAGCTGTCTAAGGAAACGGGGGAGTAACACATGTGGTGATCCTAATGTCATGTTTCTTCAAGTTCTCCCAGCTGGGAGACCCTGAGGCTTAGTGAGCATTCATATATGCAGGGCCAGGCGTAGAACAGACCCTAGCATAGTGGTCAGGAGGGGGAAGGTGTGGGGCAGGGAGACAGCAACTGCTGGAGTTTTTTTCCCTGCTTATTGTTACTAGTGTGCATCCGTGGACAAATTATACACCTTCCTTGTACCTGGGAGTTCTCATCTGTAAAGAAGAGCCAACAGTGCTTCCTACTTCACTGGGTTGTTGTGAGGTGGTGTCCTGTTGAGATAACGAATGCATGAATTGCACTTCATGGCACATAATAAGTCCTCAGTAAATGTTAACAACTTATAATAAGATTCTCAATATACATGTGGTTACTTCCTCTTGAAAAGCCCCAAGTGAAGTATCTGAAGGTATTGGCATGTGTTAGCCTGCTAAGTGATATTTTGTACCTAAGGGCATCTGTGGACAAAGAAGCTGTGAAGATTTTTATATAGTGGTGTTTTTTTGTTTTGTTTTGTTTTTAAGCATGCAAAAAGTAGTGTCAGTTCTCTGGGAAAGTGTCATGAAGTTGTTGAATATAAAAACTAGCCCTTTACCATCATCCTCCAACACTCAGTTTCCTGTCACAGCTACTTCTTACTCCTGCTGGGAGACCACTCCACAGATGGACTCCCTGCTGGGGGCCTTGGCAGCACTGGGCTCGCAGCAACTGTGAGGTGGTGCCACTCATAGTCAGCAAGAAATCGGTATTGACTCCCTTTCTAAGAAATTTCCATGCACATTTGAAGAGAGCTTGCTATTCATATTTGGATGGGTGGATGGATGGATGGATGGATGGATGGATGGGTGGATGGGTGGGTGGATGGATGGATGGATGGATGGATGGATGGATGGATGGATGGGCGTGTGTGACTTCATAGGCCACTGTGGCTTCATGGGCCTCCTGAAGCTTCTACGCTCAGGGCAGGGGTTTTGGATTTCTGTTGACAAGTTTTCTTTACAACCATTAGCTGGATTTGGTTCCAGGCCTGGCTAGAGAATGATTCAGTTGTTCAGCTTTCAGCTCTGAGGATAGTAAGTGACACAGTGATGTGAAAGGATCAGTCCTTTAACACACACAGGCCAAGATAATGTATCATGCCACAAAGGTGTTTTTCAACCTGAATGAATAGTTCTCCTGGCCTTCATATGTCAAGTAATCTGACTAGCATCCTCGGCTTTGCTGCTTAAAGTGCACTCCGTAGACCAACAGCATTGACATCACCTGGAAGCTTCTGAGAAATGCAGACTCTCTGCCCTCACCCCTCCTAAGTTAGAATGTGCATTTTAGTAAGTTCTGTGGAGATTCATATAGTATTAAAATTGGAGAAGCACCAAATCTAAAAGATTTTGCCATGGGGGAGTTTGTTACCAGAGAATGAATTGGGATCAATCTTAATAAAAGCCAAAGATAATATAAAAATATATTTATGTTTTTAAGGTCTCAATTTTTTAGATTTATTTCCTATTTACTTTATTAAGGAAGGTATAATTTATATCTAATAAAGCTCACCTTTTTTAGTGTAGAGTTCTATGAAATTTGACATATGTGTAACAAGAAAATTCACTTTTTAGTATATTGTATATATAGTGGATAGTATATATAGTATATAGTTCTATCAATTTTGATAAGTACATACAGTCATATAACCGTCACCACAGTCAAGATTATGGAACAATTTCTATAGAAGATTTTAGAACCTCCAAAAATTCCTTGTGCTTCTTTTTTGTAACCTGTCTTTCTCGTCATACCCTGTTCCTGGCAACCGTTTCTCTTCCATTTTCTGTTCCCGTAGTTTTATCTTTTCCAGAATATCATTTTCTGTTCCCGTAGTTTTATCTTTTCCAGAATATCATAGAAATGGGCTATCACTTAGTATTGTAGGCCCCCATTGTAACAGGGTAGTAGTTGTGGATATGGATCTAGATCTATGAATACATTAGACCCTTGTGGTAGTTCTGAATTCCTTTGTTCCCCTTAGATTTGCCACAAGGAGAGCCTGGTTTGGGGGATCGTTTCATACTCCTCATGAGCAGTTGTTCTGATAGTTTGTGGATCCAGTAAGCCCACTATTAGAGGGACTCACTACCCAGGATATTCTGTAGAACTTCTGGTTTCCCTTTCAGGGACTTGTCAGATTCTTACAGTGGCCAAGAGGCCTTAATGTCTGGGAGCCATGAGGGAAGGGTGGACTCTACTGTCCTGTCCAGTGGGACAAAGTTCTAGGGATGGCATCCAGCTCACTAAAACTCAGCCGGAGAATGGGTACCCATGGAGAAAGCCTAAGGTTCTTGGGGAGCTTCTGAGCCCATTTCTCCAGTTGGAAGGTCAATGCCCTGAAAAACATCTGGGCCCTAAGAAATTTTCATGATGAGAGGAATGGCAGCTCTTTATGGCCACAACTCTGAATCACCTCTCCATTGACAAGTCATGCACAGGGCACAGGAAAAGCAAAATATTTGCCTATGTGGGCATGTGTCTTCTCTTTGGGAAATACAATGAAACATAAATCAGGCTTCTAGTTCACTGATACTCTGGGGTTTCTTTGAAGGCTTTTTTCTCTTCCTCTGTTTCATTTTAGTTTCTCTGGCTCTGTCTGCAACTTAACTAGTCCTTTCCTCTGCAATATCTGATCTGCTGTTAACCCCAATCAGTGTATTTTTTCACCTGAGACATGGGAGTTTTCTTCTCTAGAAGTTTGATTTGAGTCTTTTTAAATATATATCTATCTCTCATGTCTTTGATTAACATGGTCAATATTTCTTCTAGCAACTTGAACAAGTAGAATACAGTTTAATCATTTTAATATCCTTGTTTGCTAATTCTAATATCTGTGTCATTTCTGGGTTGTTTTCAATGGGTTGGTTTTTTTTCCTCCTAATTATAGGTAATATCTTTCTACTTCCTGGTATTCCAGGTCATGTTTGACTGAATGTCTGGCACTGTGAATTTTACTTTCTTGGTGCTGGTTATTTTTGTATTCCAATAAGCAGCCTTGAACTTTGTTTAAGGATTCAGTCAAATTACTGGGAAACAGTTTGATACACTTGGGTCTTACTTCTGATCTTTGTCATGTATGACCAGGGCAGCCGTTAGCCATGGCTGGTTGTTGCCCATTATTGAGGGGAGACCCTTCTATATACTCTACCTAATGGCCAGTGAATTGTCAGGTTTAATAATAAAGGACACTTTGGAAGGTGTGAAGAGGCGCTATCCCTGGCTCTGGGTGAGCTCCAGGTACTTTTCTCTTTCTAACTCTTCTGCATGGTTCTTTCCTTCGCCTCATTAATCTCCTCGTATATATGCAGCCCATCTATATTTAGCTGAATCTTTGGTCTCTGTATGGGTGTATATAAAGGTATGTTTGTTTCAAATAGTTAGAAACTGCTTTTGTTGTATTACTTTTGTTTATTAATTATGTAAAGTGGCTCCATGGGTCCAAATTTGAATCCATAAAAACACATATTTAGGGGCACCTGGGTGGCTCAGTTGGTTAAGCAACTGCCTTCGACTCAGGTCATGATCCCAGAGTCCTGGGATCGAGCCCTGCATCAGGCTCCCTGCTCAGCGGGAAACCTGCTACTCTCTCTCGCTCCCCCTGCTTGTGTTCCCTCTCTAGCTGTGTTTCTCTGTCAAATAAATAAATAAAATCTTTTAAAAAAAACAAAACAACAAAAAAATACCCTGCATATTTAAGGAAGATGGCTTCCATCCTTGACCCCTTACCCTATTCTTTCCCTTCCCCAAGAGGGAATAAACAACAACAAAAAAATTATGGATCATTCTTTTATTTGAAAAATATATTCAGATAAAGGCATCTTATCTCTCACTTCTTAAGAAATTGGTAACACATTACGCACACTTTTGTCTGCTTCACTTAGCAGTATATCCTAGAGATTACTTCATAGTAGAATGTAGCCAGAGACTTCATTCCTTTTCACAGCTTCCATGGTCTCCTTTGTGTGGACGGACCATTGTTCATTCAGCCTGTCCCCTAGATAGACATATGGATTTTCCCAGCATTAGCTCTTAGAAATACCACCAAAATGAATAGCCTGTGCATTCAGCTATTTTGCTTTATTTCTAGTTTATCTTTGAGATAGATTTCTAGAGGTGGGATTGCTTGATCAAAGGATAAATGCATATATAATTCTTGCAGGCATTTCCAAATACCTTTTTGCATTCCAGCCAGCAATGTAGGAAAGTGTCTATTCTCTGGTTTCCCCACAGACTATGTTATTGAACTTCTGGATTTTATGTTTTCTATTATCTTACCTTCTTTCTCTTTCCCTCTCTCCTTCCATGTCTCCCTCCCTCTCTTAGTCTTTCTCTCTGTCTCTCTTATAAATGTAGTATTTAACTGTGGGGTCTATGTAACTTGGCTTTTGATGTATTTTTTGGAATTGAGGAAGTTGTATTTTCATCTCTGCCAGCAAACACACTTGAGAGCCAAGTACAGAAAATGTCTCAAAGTCTAGATTTGAAGTGAAAGGGAAAAGCCACTTTTGGCCTCAGAGTTCAGCTGAGCTTTCCAATCCAGTTTCCCCAGAAACATCTTTTTTGATTAACATATAATGCATTATTTGCTTCAGGGGTGTGGGTCCGTGAATCATCAGTCTTACACAATTCACAGCACTCACCATAGCACATACCCTCCCCAGTGTCCATAACCCAGCCATCCTATCCCTGCCTCCCCCCCCCAGAAACTCTCAGTTTGTTTCCTGAGATTAAGAGTCTCTTATGGTTTGTCTCCCTCCGTGGTCCCATCTTGTTTCATTTTTTTTCCCTCCCTACCCCCCACAGCTCCCTGCCTTGCCTCCCAAATACCTCATCTCAGAGAGATCATATGATAGTTGTCTTTCTCTGATTTATTTTGCTGAGCAGAGCATAATAGCCTCCAGTTCCATCCACATTTTTGCAAATGGCAGGATCTCATTCTTTTTGATGGCTGCATAGTACTCCATAGTGTGTGTGTGTTTGTGTGTGTGTGTGTGTGTGTGTGTGTGTGTGTACATCTTCTTTATCCATTCATCTGTAGATGGACATCTGGGTTCTTTTCATAGTTTGGCTATCATGGACATTGCTACTGTAAACATTTGGGTGCACATGCCCCTTCGGATCACTACCCAGTAGTGATTTTGCTGCATCGTAGGGTAGCTCCATTTTCAACTTTTTGAGAAACCTACGTTCTGTTTTCCAGAGTGGCTGTACCAGCTTGCATTCCCACCAACAGTGTAGGAGGGTTCCCTTTTGCCCGCATCCTCGCCAACACCTGTCATTTCCCGACTGGTTAATTTTAGCCATTCTGACTGCTGTGAGGTGATATCTCACTGTGGTTTTGATTTGTATTTCCCTGATGTGGAGGGATGTTGAGCACTTTTTCATGTGCCTGTTGGCCGTTTGGATGTCTTCTTTGCAGAAATGTCTGTTCCTGTCTTCTGGCCATTTCTTGATTGGATTATTTGTTTTTTGGGTGTTGAGTTTGATAAGTTCCTTATAGATTTTGGATACTAGCCCTTTATCTGATATGTCATTTGCAAATATCTTCTCCCATTCTGTGGGTTGTCTTTTGGTCTTGTTGACTGTTTCCTTTGCTGTGCAAAAGTTTTTATCTTGATAAAGTCCCAAAAGTTCATTTTTGCCCTTGCTTCTCTTGCCTTTGGCAATGTTTCTAGGAAGAAGTTGCTGTGGCTGAGGTTGAAGAGGTTGCTGCCTGTGTTCTCCTCAAGGATTTTGGTGGATTCCTCTCACATTGAGGTCTTTCATCCATTTTGAGTCTATTTTTGTGTGTGGTATAAGGAAATGGTCCAGTTTCATTCTTCTTCATGTGGCTATCCCATTTTCCCAACACCATTTGTTGAAGAGACTGTCTTTTTTCCATTGGACATTCTTTCCTGCTTTGTTGAAGATTAATTGACCATATTGTTGAGGGTCCGTTCCCAGAAACATTGTTTATTGGGAGTCAAATGGTGTTGTCCACATGAATTAACACAAAGTGGTGTGTAGGTGGGTGTGTGGGTATGGGTGTGTTGGGGGGCGTGGCTAGTCATTCAGCCAGGGATCTTTGTGTGAATTATCTTAACGAGGTGAAGGAATTCGTGGTGCCCTAAGGAACACTTTCCAGGACTGTTGACCTTGTTGTCAATGGGCTTAGTTGCCGAACACCTGGAGTTCGAGTGGTCATATGCGGCATCATGCACAAATGGGTGTTGCTCTCCTATACGTGGACAGTGAGCATATAGTCTTTGTTGAAGAAGATAGGAAGCAAGATGATTCTTACGGAGCTGCCCAGTTCCCTAGTGCATTTACTGGGACGCACTCACAACTTACCCGTGTGGCATACCCGACACAGTGTGTGCTGCTTCAATGCTCAACATTGGTTTGCGTGTTTGTGTGTTTGTGTGTGTGCATCACAGAGGCCTGTCCTTGATTGGAGGGCACTAGATCTTGTGTTAGCTGCTGTGGTTGCCGAGCCTTCTTTCAGTGCTGCAGGGCTTTGGAGAGTTTCCTGCAGATTCCATTGTTGAGCTCTCATGTCAGCTGTTTGGAAAGGTCTAGGCAAGGTCATAGTACAGCCCTGGCCAAGTGCTATGATGAGTGCAGAAGGCAACTATTTAGAGGCTGCAGAAGGCACAAGGAGGTTCTATAGTAACACTGAGGTCAAATACAGTAATTGGTTCAGTTTCAGTTAGCTGGCTCAGAAGTTCTTGAAATTTTTCTTTGACTTTTGATCACAGAAAGACCTTGACCAAGGAAGGTCAAACTGAAGATGGGAAGCCCATGACCTTTATTGTCCTTCTTGTTAACCTGATATACAGCTCTTTGTGCAATAGCAATTACTTGGAAAAATGATGGTGGAGCATTAAGCACTTGCTAAAAATGCTTCCAAGGTGGAGTTGCAGGAGGTTTATAATAGTATCAGCTCAGGTTCTGAATTGGACCAAAGCCATAGCCATGTTTCTGTGAAGGGAAGCTTGCTTTCAATGCCCAGAAGAGGTGTTATAAAGGGACTATGCTAGGAAAGACACCCTGTCCTGCATACAGCTCTCACCACGTAACTGTGAGATAGCAAGACTCTCCATTTTATGGAAAGGTTGTATTTCAGGAGGTTAGGAAACTACCCCATTGTCACACAGCTAGTAAGTGGCAAGTGTACTTTTGGAAGAGAAGTATGGTTAATCCCCAAAATAGTGCCACTAACCACAACCAGAGTTGGATGGTGATAGTGAGAACCGAGTGACTCAAAAGCCTGCCTCCCATCAGGAACTCTAAAGGCACCTTTTAATGAGCCTTCTGCGTGCCTGGTGTCATGTTCTGAAATCTACTTTTTCTCAGTTTGTAGTCATAGTACTTGCGACTTACCCCACTTTGAGAATCTGTGGCTACAGAAAGGCCAAGTGAGACCCAAGGCCAAAGCTGGTTTCCAGCCTCAGTCTGCCGCTATCAAATCCTAGGCCCCATCACTGCCTTTCTGAGTTGGTCGGTATTTGGGATCTGTATTTTGACAGCATCTAATCCTCTCATCCCAGCCTTCTCCTTTGTCAAATATATTTAATACAAAGTCTTTCACGATTTCCAAGTACTTTATGAATAAAGCTCATTCTATCTCACTGATTGAAATAACCTTTCAGTGGAGAAATAGATGAAGTGATGTTCTCTTCGCTGCTTTCCAAATCTCATTGAAGAGGTGTTAGTTATGCTTCCAGCAGTCCCTCTCTTTAATAAAAGGTCAGTGTCAGGCAGCAATGCTTCTGGAGGAACTGCTGATTGAAGCCAGCATTTCAATTTCAAAACAGCAAACAAAAATTTGTCTGTAAGGAAGGCTTGGTGACCAGCAAATGAGGGCTTCTTGTCCAGAGAGCAGTGGTTTCAAATTTACATTTAAGGTTTGAGAGAGCCTCTACAGAGCTGGTCAGACTTCGTACTCCACTGTCTCAAGGTCTACAATCAATTAATTGAGTTTTTCTTAAGAGTCTGTTATGTGAGGTGCTAATTCCATGAGGCACAAAGCAAGGGAGACACCTTACACACTCATTAGGGAGACTGGATACTTGAAATATAATTCACAGGACTGGGGAGAATGTCAGGTGCCCCCTGAATGCAGCCAACAGCCAGGAAGTTCAGAGGAGGATCGCCTCTCTTCCAAGGGGTTGGAAAGGTCCATGCACTGCTCAGAGGATGCCTTCTCCCTCACCTGGACCCGTTACATTTACTTCCCTGGTCCAAGAATTAGCCCTGTCTATGAAGGTCAAGCTCAGCCTCATCACTGCTAACCCATATGTCAGGCAGTTTGTTCCTGCCTCTCAGGTCTGGGCAACTTTGGCTCAAGCCCCAAGTCCACGTCCCACGATAGTTCACAGCCCTTCCTGGGAGTTCTGCAAATCCCTACAAGTTGTGAACATCTCATTCTCTGTTTCCATTATCCCCATTCTGCACCATATTGGTCTAGACTGAAAATCTAGCCTCTTTATCTGTTTTCCCCAATACTCCTACTTAATCAAATCATCTGTGAGGACACTAGACTTCTTTGAAGATCTGGATGCCAGTGATGAAGGTGTCATATCACAAAGACTTAAGCAACTTCAGACTAGTCACTTAGTTATCCCTGTTCTT
Source organism: Spilogale gracilis (assembly GCA_004023965.1). Classification (NCBI taxonomy): domain Eukaryota; kingdom Metazoa; phylum Chordata; class Mammalia; order Carnivora; family Mephitidae; genus Spilogale; species Spilogale gracilis. The sequence goes on from PITA01005367.1 coordinate 11,331, forward strand.
AAAGAAGTGCTCTTTAACCACCTGTTGCAGGTACACTCACAGGAAAGCAGGCTCTGAGATCATTTTCCTGCAGAAAGTTTCCAGCACTGGGGCTGACTCTCTGGGTTCATACATGAGGAGAGAAGGTGGGGGAAAAAGGCAGACTGGGCAGAGGGAGAAGTTGGGTTATAGACTGTCTCAGCAAGGCCTCGTTGACCAGATGGGACGTGCAGAAGCTGGGATGACCCTGCAAAGTCATCCCAACTTGACTGGAGGGGGCTGTGCTTGAGAGCCCTGCGCCCACCAGTCACTGGCTGCAGGACCAGGGCTATTTCCCAGCTGGGCTGCGGTCCGAGGGCTCCCTGCCATGGCCAGTCCCCAAGAGATTTCAGTCATAAAGAGGGATCTTGGGGTGCAGCCCGAAGTTCCCTATCCTCCCAGAGGTCTCCATCCCCAGGTTTACTCCAGTTTCCCAGCATTTTTGCTTTCATCCCTTTCTCAGGAGCAAAGTCAAATGTTCTCATGACAGACATCTTAGCCATTCCTCTACTTGGTCTTTGCTCCCATCTATGCCTTCCGGATCTCACCTTCCCTGAAAGTCTTTTCTAGATACTTTTTCTAAATACTGTGTGTATATGTGTGTGTGCACCAGCTGACGCCTAACACATGTACACCCAAATTCCATTTGTTCCATTTTAGTAACAACAGGAGGCATCATAGGTAAATCACTGTAATGTGTGGAGATGGGTTTTAGGATCTGATCAATCTGAATTTGCAACTTGGCTCCTCTTCTTACTCTGCAGTCTTATACAAGTCCTTTTGCCTCTCCAAGCCTTCATTTCTTCACCTGAAAAAATGGAGAAATAATTAGCCTAGGTACTAAATATCATTCTATTTAGTACTAAGTGGGCACTCAGTAAATGCTGTCCTCTCTTTTCACACCTCTTTCTGGATCCTCTCAATGGTCACTCTGCAAGCCCCTGACTTTATGAGATGGTGTCTAATTGGTTATGAAGCGATTATTCTGTTATTTTTTCCGTACATAAAATTGAAATCCTGCTTTCCAAGCAAACCGTCCTAAAGAGGGCCCTTTAGCTATTGCCAACGGCAAAATAGATATCTAAGTCTGGGGAGTGGGGACCAGGTAGGGCACAAGTTCAAGGACTACTTAAGTAAGAAGCTTCAAAGCTTCAGCCTGCCCAGTATCCCTTGTTGACTCTTCCTTGCTCATATATTTTTCTTTTCCTTTTAGAGCCATAAATCAAATATGTTACATGTCTTTGATTTCCATTGTAATAAATTTGTACTTTTCCCAGCTTGGGCAATGAACATTATTTTGAAACAATTAAGCACACTTGGGATAAAACTATAGTAAATTAACACAGCTGTACCTAGATTATTTTGAAGTATCTACAATCTATCTGATGCTGGAAACCCTAAGCACCACCAGGTACAGCAGGTTAAGCAAGAAGCCATGTGTTTATTGCTATATTTGTTGAGTTTTGATGCTAATAGTTTTCGATTTGTCAAATTAGAAAAAGAAAGCAGGCAACCCCACTTTTCCATTCCCAGCCATGGAAACTGTCACAGCTGGGCCATCAAATCACAGGACCTTGGGAAGAAGGCAGGCTCCTCCTGGGAGTATAGTATGAAGATATTGGCAAAGAAATAATCTAAACTATTGTCGAGTCTTGAGAAGATGGCAGAGTCAGGGAGTCACAGCTGTCCTTCCTTGAGCTCCTCTGGCTGTGAGGGGCACAGGCACCCACATCACCATTGTTAACCTGAGAGTGTCAAGGGAATAGCCAGAGGCAGTCTGGGTGGAGTCAGTGGAGAATAAAGGGCAAACCTTAGGAAGATTGGAAGAATAACAGAGTCATAGTGTTTTCAACTCCATATGAAAGACGTGTTTTCTGTGTACCTGTGCCCCGGAAACTCAGTTGGCTTGCGAGCAGGCGTGCTCCTCGCCGAGGCCCGGGATCATCTGCCGCTTGGGTGGGGCCAAGTTCTCGGTGGCGCCCCCCCCCCCCCCCCGGCACTGGATGTGGGAGCCTCAGGACATGTTGTCATCACGCACCCAGATTCCTGAAGAGTCTGCCCACCTCGGTAAGAGTAGTTAAGTGCTCACTGGAGAAACCAAAGCCTTCTCCGTCTACTTATCCTGCACCTCCTATTTTAGGATCAAAAAATAGACTCCCAGGTCACATCAAGTTCCAAGAAATATGAACCAAACGCTCAATAAGCAAGTGTTAACCCTTGTTACCTTCAGTGGCGTTGACTGAGCCCCTGGTATTTGTAAAGAATAATGAAGAGAGAAATGAAAGATGGTCTTTGCCTTTGAGAGACTGAAAATCTACTTTACTAAAAAATTTATTTTCTAACTCTTTGTCAAAAGGATTTGAAAATGGAATTACCAGTTGACGCATATGAATAGCATGCTTTGCTGATCATAGCTTATGCCTAATACCTGAGAGATGTTTATTTAATCCATTCTCACATTGTGTATAATATGCTATATGACTTACAGAATTATATATGTATAGAAAATGAAGATCAGAGACAATGAGGAAGTCAGTGTGTGGCCCAGATGCTGTGTCTGAGTGTATAGTGTGGCCCTGAGCTGCCAGAAAGTCAAGTCAAAGAGGGAAACAGGATATAATTCCTACTTCTCTTTATCAGGAATGTGAATGTGGGTCCTTATGGAAGACAGGCTCCTCACATAGGGTTTTATACATGGCATATGGAGTAAACTCCTATCCTCGACAGTCCTTCTGCAGAAAATGCACATGTGAATTTTCTAATGGTGGCTTCTTTGATAAAATAAAAAGCTGTCTTGGGGCGCCTGGGTGGCTCAGTTGTAGGGCGACTGCCTTCAGCCCAGGTCGTGATCCCAGAGACCCGAGATCGAGCCCCACATCAGGCTTCCTGCTCGGCGGGAAGCCTGCTTCTCCCTCTTTCACTCCCTCTGCTTGTGTTCCCTCTCTCACTGTGTTTCTCTCTGTCAAATAAATAAATAAATAATCTTTAAAAATAAAATAAAATAAAAAGCTGTTTGATGATTACTTAAGCTATGTAGTTTCCTGGGGGTCTAACTCTATTTAAAGGTAAAAGTTGGATTACCTAGAGAATTTACAATCTGTTGATTTTAATTAGAATTAAATGTTTACTTCTCATTTAAATTAAAAATATGTGACCCTTGAAGAAGGGATGGGAGCAAAAGTGTAGGCAGATTTTAATTTAAATTCTCTGTGGAATAAATGACAGGGATGCCCTTGGCTGATCTGATGAGTATGTTTCCCTACAGCCATGCATTAATTAACTAATAGTGTTTTGACTTTCTATTTTTATGGTCAATTCTTAATCAAGGAATGTTAAGGCACAGTTACTATTATAGATGTTCTAAGAGAAGCAGGACACAGAATAACATCCACTAGAACTTAATGTGGAGCCTCCTCAGCCTCTGATCAGGAGTTCCACTTGGTTGGTTTGCCCAGATGCTGGCAGTAGAATCTTATCCATAATAGCCAGGAAAATCTTAATGTAATAAAACATGCAGGTGTTTCTTAACGCAGAGCTCTTTTAAAAACATCTCAAGAATTTGTTCATCATGAACAACTTTATCCTCTGGCATGTGAACAGTTTATGAACACAAACTATAAGTAGGAACAAATTCTGACAGCTCAATGAAAGAGGCTGAGAGAGAAATAAGCATAGTAAACCCCCATTTCCTTCTCTAAGAACTGGGGATTACCCTTTTACCAGACTCTTCCAGTCTGGTCTGGATTTTTCTTCTCCTTATATGATAAACATTTTGCTGGTAGTCTTCTGCCTGTCCCACTCCATTCTGGACTAGGATGATCTACTCTTTGTATCGGGACCCTTTTATAATTTGTAAAAGTTATGTATACGTACATCTGAGGATTCTCAAGATTCAGTTGCATCTGAGGATTCTCAAGATTCAATTTAAGCGCTATCTTTGTTGGCTGTTTTTTAATAACGCATGCATCCTCTAATGCAGTCTGTAAAATGCTAGGTGCTATATAATTCCCCTGTAGCACACTCTGATACCAGGGCTCCCACTCTCTGCATGATTAGTCTACCTGCCAAGGTATTGGGAAAACCATATTAAAACTCATTGGAAGACACTCTCACCTGAGTCTTTGGGAAAAACCAAAGTAACACAAGGTGGGCCGTGAAATTGAAGTTGTTACTTAGTTGATTTAAAAAAGAAGTCATTGTCATTGGCATAAAGAGCCATTTCATAGTTGAGATCCAGGCTTCAGTGGATCTGCACTGTCAGAGATGTGGGTGCCATGAACCAGCTGTGAGTCACCACAAAATGACCTTGTCTCCCCCTGCCTGCAATAGTGCAGAAGGTGTTCCCATGAAACACAACTCCCACACAATGACATTTCATTCCCCCCAGAATCACACCAAGATTCTTCATAGACTGCGACATTCTATGCCTTCCAATTTTGTTTTTCGTGACACTATTTATTATCTGCCTAAGTGGAAGACCAGGTAGTGAGTAAATTAACTTAGGGGATGAGCCTTTTGTCAGACAGTCTGAAGAATGCTACAGAGAAAACCTATCTGAAGGTCTATTGATAAACATCCTGTGGTCAGAAGTGTGAGGGTAAAATATTGAAATCGGAAAGGCAGATAGGATTGTAGGATTTCCTTATGGCATTCTGTCCACAGAGAAAAAGATACTGAAATGACTTGACGGGATTCTTTATCTGGTTCATTGCGGATTTACTGGCACCCAGATTAGGTGCTCAGTAAACAAGCAATGGATGAACGAGTGGATGAATGAATGAAATATGGGGGCATTACAAAAATGTGTTTCTTCCTTACCGCATGCTCAAATCCCTAAAGGGTGGCCCACGGATCTCTGAGAGTGCCCTGGCTGGATTGTAAGTGGGCTTGAGGAGAATGAGCCTTCAGCGATGTCTTCAGGTGTGCATAGGTTTGGTTTCTCTGGATAGCATGTCAGGCTGCAGTGAGCAGCGGACTTTTTGTACGAGGCCTGGCATGAGGTGTTGAGAGGGGACAGGGGGGCCTTCACGGTGAGTTCTTAGGACTAGATGGGAGACATTTTGTAATTGCCATTACCAATGATCTTGTTATTATCTTCTAGAGATTTCATTTTATTTTTGTAAATTTCCTGCATCTCAAGGGTTTTTTGCTTTTAATTTTTTTGTTTTTCTTTTTATATGACAAATATGCTCTCAAACTTAGAGGTGAACAGCAGTGGCAGAGGCTCTGGCCTTCGTACCTCAGTGGGGTGTGTTTCTTGGCTGCTTCTGAAAATCAATAGTAAAAAAAAATATAGTATGTGTGCAGAAAAATGACAAATACAGGGACAGATAGGAGTCATATAATGACATATTGGGGCTCATCGAGCCATTTGCCTCATCCAGACTCTGCTCAAAAATGAGGTTTCAAGCTGGTGTTGTCCATATTCCTGACCTAGCTCCCCAGCACGAGCCCCTCAGACCTCCCCAGCCATAGTTAGGGAGAAAGAGACATCCACTCGCCCTGTGAGTTCTTCCCTGGGGCTCCACTGTGGATCAGTGGGGTTTCTGGGATCTCTCATCCTTTATTCCCATGTATCTAGAACTGTATCAGCCCTGTGGATATAGAAGCCTGATACTTTCAAATCACCTCTGTGACTTACCAGTTCTAGAGTTCTGAGAAAATTGCTTTAACTCTCTGCACCTCCTTCTGCTCCAGAGAACGGGGAAGATAGTGTTGCCTACTCTCGTTGGTTTATTATGAATCTTGGATTAAATGCAGTAAAGCATACAGAAGCACACTGTTGTACTCCGTGGGACTGACTGAATATTGATGAGTGAATAATGTTTGGGAAAATGGGTGATTATGCAAGAGCAGAAGTATTAATCAATATGCTAAGGCAGCAGATTTGCCATTTGGAAGGGACACTAGACCAGCACTGAAAAGGATATCATTAAAGAGTATAGCTCTTTGCTGTATGCAAATAAGTAAGGTCTATTGATAAACATCCTGGAGAAAGTGAAGATTTAGCAAAAGTTGTAGACCCCTGGCTGTTGCTTTGGAGAGTTGCTGGCTAATTCAATATAAGACAAAGGCTAAAGGTATATTAAACTTACTTTTTATTTTAAAGAACTAAGTGGCTTAATTTATCTTAGAAAATATTAGAAACTGTCATAAACACCAGGTGGGTAAGATAAGTTCAGAAAGTGACCGGACTACAGTCACCCAAGAACTTAAGTTCAAAAAATTGAGTTTTGTCCATAGAATGGTAATCACCCAAAAGAAGGTAACCAAAGCCAAAATGGGGAGGAAGAGTGGATTGAGGATGTGTGATTGCAGTGAGACAATAGGAGCTTTGTTCTTGGAGTCAGGGAGATCCAGGTAAAAACTCAGACTTTTTGCCACTAAACAATTATATGACCTTTAGCTAGTTGCATTATGTCTTTGAGATTAGTTTTACCATCTGTAGACAAGAGACAGACAAAGGGAGTTTGCTGTCTTCACTGTGTTATAGACAAAGCAACAAATCTGAAACGTTTCCTGACATTGTCGCCACATGCAATCTTGGAGCTGTAAACCAGCACACACAGAAAGATCCTAGGAACGTGTATGGCCAGGTCTTACTGCAAGACTTGGCTGCTTTTCTCCTCCAATGACAGTAGTGCGAAGTTCTGGTTATAGTTCTGCCCCCGGCATTGACGTCCCAATCAAATAGCATTTCAGTGTTGTACTTTTACAAAAAATAAATGGAATGGCAGTTTTCCCCACCTGTTTAAAAGGTTTTCAAATCAAACTACATTTACTTTGAGTCTACTCTACAGACAAATAAGTGTCAGCTGCCAACCCATCAATGCTGACATTTATTCTTACAATAACATGTAATTCTCTTCATCTAACCATACCTGGAATTCTGATTGTGAGTCTCCAGAATCATCTCCAGAAATCTCTTGTTGCTTTCTTTGCTTTCTTCCAATTTCTCCATCGAAAAAAAGGTGTGTGTGTGTGTGTGTGTGTGTGTGTGTGTGTGTGTGTGTGTTGCATTAGGGAAGTTAAGTTGAAGAATACTATAACCACCACCTCCCACCACCTCACATCCTGTTCATCCTCTAGAGCACAGACGGCAGTAGACGGAGGTGGAAGCTCATAGACCACCATTAAGAGATACTAGGTTTCTCTTTTGCTCATCTCTGATGTTCCAAATAAGGATCAAGTAGTTTGGCCCATACCTGATTTAATTTCAGATTGCACAACAAATCTTATGGGGAACTCTTTCTTCTATGCTTCCAAGAATGTTGTGTCTTGGAAGGAAATCCTAGCCAGCCTTTCTCAGCTTGTCTACCAGCCAAGGCCCTAGTAAGAGAAAGAAACCACAACAATTCTTTTAGCGGAGGGAGTTTAATACAGAGCTGTTGTCCAAGTATTAGGAGAACTCAAAAGACAAAAAGAAGACCGCAGCCTATCATGGAGTGGCAACTACAGGGAGCAGCTCCCACTGTGGGTCAAGAGAATAAAAGAAAAAGAAGAGGCTGGGACCAGGAAAACTTGGAGGCTCAGAGGAGGGGCTCAGGACCTGGGATGTGGACCCCCAAGAAGGGGCCAATCCTGGGCTCTGCTGGTGTTTCTGAGCTTGAGGAGGGGTTCCATGGAATGGAACCCAGATTTTGGAAGAGGGTGACAGTCGCTGATGCTGGTGTCTCTGAAGGAGGGCGAGCAGCCTGGGTGTACAAGGTGGGGAGAAACCATACACTGGAGTCAGCCGCTGTTGGCCGGAAGATGTGCTGTCGCCAGGCCATCCCCTGGAACCAAGGGCCCAGTCTCTTTCCTCTCCTCCAACTTTCCCAAGTCTCTCCAGCACCCCCTATTATTGGAAGCTGATGAAGTGCGTGGGCAAAGCAAAATTGTGTGCAGTCTTGGACCCAGCATCAGAAAACGGAGTCAAGAAGCGTGGGTGTGGACCTGAGGCACTAGCCTGACACCACTCGCCAGCCTGCTGCACAGCGCATTCTCTCTCTCTCTCTTTTTATTTGACGGAGACACAGCAAGAGAAGGAACGCAAGCAGGGGGAGTGGGAGAGGGAGAAGCAGGCTTCCCGCCGAGCAGGGAGCCTGATGCAGGGCTGGATCCCAGGACCCTGAGCCGAAGGTAGATGCTTAATGACCCAGGTGCCCCTGCACATCACATTCTTGAAACAGACCTGTTCCTGTGCCTCTTGCTTCTCCGGGAAACCTGAGCAGTTCCTTCAACATCTTGGGTGGGAAAGAGCCGTGACGTTAAGTGGGCCTGGAACAGGTTCTCTCAACTCCCATGTTCATCATTCTCTTAAGTCATTAACACAACAACAAAAAGATTTTTATGGCTGTCTAGGGCTGTGTATGTAAAAGATAACTCTCAGAAAGTTGTTGGTTTTCTTTCATACACCAGGTAGACAGTAGTTTTGTGGTTATTATAAACGTACAGTTTGCACAGCTTGATTTCTTGAAAAAGAGAAGAAACATTATGCCTTTCGATTTTTCTACTCAAATAGAACTTTTTAATGAAAATGAAAGCCTGATTCAAGAATAAAAACAATGTAATTGATAATCATATTTTTAATGGTCCCTTATTAGAGCAAAATTTAAAGTGAATACAAGCATATCAGAAAATTTTCTCACGTTTCCTTAATTTGTATCTATGACTCATAAAGCTAACCCAGCATGTCTCCCCAGGATTTAGAGAAACACACCCTTTTACTCACATCGAATTAAATGCGAACAACAGCCTCATTGGGTGACAAAGTTCTTCAAGACCTGCACTGAGTCTTGTCCTTTTGATTATGTTTTGAAAAGGAGACTATTCATTTACTAGTTTCATGAAATCTCCAAGACTGAGCTCTTGCATGTATTGGGGGGCGGGGGGAGGTGGTGCGCACATGCGTATTTACTGGTAACTTCCTCTCTCGCTATCCTTAGGCGGAAACTAATAGAGGGAAAGTCTTGGTGTGCCAGGATCAAACACTGCCTGTGTTTGGATAAGAGAGGTGAAAAATGTTTCTGTCAACCTCAGCCTGTGAATTTTTAAAGCTAGCATTTGTACTTCCCCTGATTTACAAGGACTGATGGCAAGAAATCATCCCACAGGAAGAACTAGATATAAAAATGTCCCAGTTCCCAAACATACGTCAATAATCCCAGCTTTGCGGGAATGTAACATTTCAGAAAACATTTCTGTGGAACATGGAGGAGTTGTAGAGGAGCTTTTTAGTGGTTTCATTCCAAAGGAAGTGGTAATGCTGTCAAGCCCCGACTGAAACGACTTTGATGCCGAGACTTTGGGCAATAGTTCTCACTTTGTTCTCAGTCAGCAGGGAAAGCAGTGAGGTGCAGCCTCAGTCCCGCCAGCTGCAGCCTGTGGGCACCCTTGGGACCGAATGTAAGGAGGGCGCGTGCCACTGAAACCAGGAACAGTGTCAGGCGCTACGTGACAGTAGGGGATGTTGGAGGACTCTGTGTGGCAGACGTCATCACTTTGGGGATGAAGCAAATAAAGCACAGTCTGATTTCGAGGTCAGGGTTCCTGCCAGAGTGAAAACAAATCAGCGTAAGTGTGAATGCACTATTTGTTTAGTCCTGGCGCTGATGAGGGCCAGGCTGAATTGGGCAGGGACAGCAGCGAGCCAGCCCATGTCTTCCATCACCTTGCATGTAACATTTGCAGGAGGCATTCCTGGCTCTAAACAGTGATGCTCACAGCCCTTCCCGCTGATTACTAATGCTCCTGCCTGCTGTTTCTGCAAGCAGGCTTTGTCAGCTGAGTTCTGGTCCTCGCAGCAGCAGCCATTGCTCCAAGGCTGCCTGGAAGCCCATTAGACATGCAGATTCCCAGGCCTGAGCCAGCCTCATTGAATCAGAATGTGCATTTTTAAACAAGTACCTCAGATGAATCCCGTGCCCAGGGAGATTAGAAACACATCCAGACTGTCCTCGCCAGCATGTCTGGCTTGCCCCAAACCACAGATTTCCACGCATTCCCCACAGTTTTCTGCTTCCAAGTTTTTCTCATTTTTATTGAGAGATAGTTGATGTAACATTATGTAAGTTTAATGTTTTGATGTGTGGAGGTATTGTGAAGTGACTGCCACATAGGTTTAATTTACGCATCCATCGCCTCTCACAGTTACCATAAAAATATAAAACTTCAGGAGCACCTGGGTGGCTCAGTTGGTTGAGCAACTGCCTTCAGCTCAGGTCATGATCCCGGAGATCTGGGTTTGAGCCCCACATCGGGCTTCCTGCTCAGTGGGAAGCCTGCTTTTCCTTCTCTCACTCCCCCTGCTTGTGTTCCCTCTCTGGCTGTGTTTCTCTCTGTCAAATAAATAAAATCTTAAAAATATATATATATATAAAACTTCACAATCTGTGTGCCATTCCTACACGGAAGAAGCCAGGCTGATATCTCTATCATTCCAATCTTAGTCCCTAGGCGGCCGAAATAAACCCTCTGCTTCCAGCTGAAGCCCCTTTTCTGCTTTCTTCTGATTCTCTAACTGCCACATAAATTCTTCACTGGCCTTCACTATGACTTTTCCCTCTCTTTTCCCATAAATAATAATAAAGATGGAAAGAAAGGAGGAAGAGAGAGTAAGAGGGAGGGAGGAAAGAGAAGAAAATGGAAAAGAAGGTGGGAAGGCAGAACAAGTGGAAAGGGATGTAGGGAAGGAGGAAAGGGGACCTCATTAACAATTGTGTCATAGTGATGTTGGAGTTCATGAGCTCTGTTTCAAATATACACATACCCAGGAATACAGGTGACCTTTGAACAATTGTGGGGGTCCGGGGCGCCAACACACCACACAGTGGAAGATTCTCATATAACTGTTGACTCCCCAGAAGTTCACTACTAGTAGCCAACCTTTCCTGGGAAACCTTCCCAATCACATCAACAGTTGCTTAACACATACTGTGTATGCTTTAAGTATCTATGCAGTATTCTTACAAGAAAGTAAGAAGAGAAAAGAAAATGTTATTAAGAAAATCACAAGGAGGGGCCCCTGGGTGGCTCAGTTGGTTAAGCGACTGCCTTCGGCTCAGGTCATGATCCCGGAGATCATGTGTTTCTCTCTGTCAAATAAATAAAATCTTTAAAAAAAAAAAAAAAGAAAAAAGAAAATCACAAGGATACGTACTGGGTGTCATACATAACTAATGAATCGTTGAACACTACACCAAAAATGAATGATGTACTGTATGTTGGGTAATTGAATCTAAATAAATTTTTGTTTAAAATCACAAGGAAGAGAAAATACATTTGCAGTTCTGTATTTTTTTTTTAAAGATTTTATTTATTTATTTGACAGAGAGAAACACAGCTAGAGAGGGAACACAAGCAGAGGGACTGAGAGAGGGAGAAGCAGGCTTCCCGCCGAAGCAGGAAGCCTGATGCGGGACTCAATCCTGGGTCTCCAGGATCATGACCTGAACTGAAGGCAGTCGCCCAACCAACTGAGCCACCCAGGGGCTCCTGCAGTTCTGTATTGTAAAGTATCTGCATATATGTGGACACACACTAACCCGTTCAACCTTGTGTTTTTTAAGCGTCAGCTGTGTCCTCTTCACTGTGTCCATTTTAAAATGAAGCAGGTACTTCCATGCACTGTTGAAGGGAATGTTAATTGGGGCATTAATTTGGAGGGAAATTTGGCAATGTCTATTCAAATTTTTTAAATGGACATTCTTTGATCTAGCAATTTTGGAATTTGTCCTACAGAAATACTTTTATAAATGCCCACAATGTACATGGAAAGTATCTGTTGCAGCATTGTTTTAATAGTGAAAAGCTATACATCACCTAGAGGTATCAATAAGAGCTATTTTGAAAAATCAACCTTCTCTCTGCAGTGGAATACTATCCTGGAATTGAAGATAAAGAGAATTAAGGAAGATCTCTGTGTGCTTGTATGGTGAGCTCTCCAGATTATATTATTTTTTAAAAAGATTTTATTTATTTATTTGACAGAGAGAGAGATCACAAGTAGGCAGAGAGGCAGGCAGAGAGAGAGGAGAAAGCAGGCTCCCTGCTGAGCAGAGAGCCTGACTTGGGCCTCAATCCCAGGACCCTGAGACTGTGACCTGAGCCAAAGACAGAGGCTTTAACCCACTGAGCCACCCAGGCACCCTCTCCAGATTATATTATTAACTGAGAAAGGGATGTGGAATAATAGGGATGATATGATCTCATCTGTGTATTATTTTTTTTAGTGGGGTGTGTGTGTTCATAAAACAGTTAATAACTTACTCTATTGATCTCCAATGGGATATTCTACAGCTATTATAAATACTATCTTGGCAGAATTTTGAATAACTTGGGACATTTTTGTGATGTGCTAGGTTAAAAAAGGGGGGCAGGATGTTGGTGTCATGATTTTTCTTCCTCACCTTTTTTGAGCATTTTCCACGGTTATTAAATATTAAATGTTTTAAAAAATATCATTAATTTCTCTATAATATGTCTTGTTCCTGAGTTTTTAGGTTGTTTTTAGTTTTTTTCAGCTCATATATATTATTGACATAAATATTTTTTTACCTGGGGTGTTTTCAAACATTTCAAACAATTTATCTTTCCTAAGATAAATGTCTTGTAATTGCCGGTTTATAAGCCATAAACTTTTATTATAATTACTAGTTCATAGAATGTGACCTTAATATTTATTGCCAAATTATCTTTTATGATCCAGAATGAGTTATTTGTTTGTTTGTTTATTCATTTTTAAGATTATTTAGAAAGAGAGAAAGAGAGCAAGGGGGTGAGAGGGGGAGCGAGACTCTCCAGCAGACTCCCCACTGAACAAGGAACTGGGTGTGGGGCTTGATCCCATGACCCTGACATCATGACCTGAACCAAAATCAAGAGTTGGACTTTTAACCAAGTGACCCATTTATGTGCCCCAATCCAGAAAGATTTTTAATCTTCAATTCTTGGTAATGTGATTGGGTTTTTTTTTTTTTAAGATTTTATTTATTTATTTGACAGAGAGAAACACAGCCAGAGAGGGAGCACAAGGAGGGGTAGTGGGAGAGGGAGAAGCAGGCCTCCTGCTGAGCAGGGAGCCAGATGCAGGGCTTGATCTCAGGACTCCGGGATCATGACCTGAGCCAAAGGCAGACGCTTAACGACTGAGCCACCCAGGTGTCCTGATGTAATTGGTTATTAAGAGTCATAATTTATTCAACAAATTTTAAAATTTGGGATAAGACAGTTATTAATGCCTCCTACATGCCAAGTTGTCTTAAAAGTACTGCACACACCCTTACAAATGATACATGACTCCTACCTTGCTACTGAAAGTATGATCCTGGGCCAGCCGACTTAAACACTTAATTACACCCTGATGTGATTCAGGGTATCATAGAATATGCTTAGAGTACAATGGAACACAGCATGACTGTGGTATAATTGTTACAATTAACCAACTGGGGGACTAGATTCTTACACCTCCCTTTGATTCTTCCTCTCCCACATTCCAACTAAAGAGTAACGTTCGCTGGTGATAAAGAAAAATCTCTTCTTGCTCTGATCAGAGTTCAACTATTAACTGCACTGTAACAAGGAAGTAGATAAGAAACTCAGACCAATTTATGGCCTCAATGGCTGGCACCATGTATATATGTCACAGATCGGGATAGTGATAAGCCCCCTTCAAGGATATATACTTTCATCCTGAATCCATAACCAAACCTGACCTTCTACCACCCCCTTTCTCTCTGGCTGCTTAGAATAGAAAAATTATTATCTAGGACAGTAGGAGAAGGAAAGGAAATGTGAATTGGGGTAAATCAGGGAGGCGGATAAAACATGAGAGACTTTGGACTCAGAAGCCAACTGAGGGTTTTGGAAGGGAGGGAGTGGGGGGATGGGAGAGCCTGGTGGTGGGTACTGAGGGCACGTATTGCATGGAGCACTGGGTGTGGGGCATAAACAATCTTGGAACACTGAAAAAATAAAATAATGTAGAAAATAAAAAAAAATCTTCAAGGAAGTAGAACAATTCAACCTCCACAAATAACACTTACCACTCACTTAATATTCCTTAGGGCAAGAAATTCTAAATTGAAACATTCTAATTAGGTTGATGAAATGAAATTGGCAGTATTTCACTGTTATTTAACTTGTGAGAGTGGCAATGTCAACTGGTTCAACTGAAACTTGCAATTTAATTCTTCCTTTTCTTCCCAAGCGTATCCTAAGACTACCCATATGTCAGACCTAATCGAAAGTTTTTTTCACACGAAGTGATTGCTGTGATTTCTGGCCCAGAAACAAAGAAGAGAAAAATTATTAACATGGCTTTATGCTTGGTTGTCACTTCCCAGTCAGGTCATCAGTAAGGTAAAATTAAAATACAATATTTCCTAAAATGGAGGGAAAAAGATTTTCTGCATATTAAAAAGAGACTTCTAGTTGATACAGAATCAGGAGGTAGGAACAAACATGGGCAAACAAACCCAGCAAACTCCCCAACAAACTGTAATTCATAATCTCCAACCTGAGCGAGGCTGGTGTCCTCCTTTTAAAACAAACAGGATGCTGAGAGTGTGTGATGAACCCAAGATTATCATCGATGTAGATCCGTGCACCATCTATCCAGGGGGAAGGAAAGAGATGAGCGAGAAAGAATGCTTCAGCCTGAAATTGATGGAGGTCCCCTTTCTATTACTCTTATCAGATTTACACTCCTATTGTAAAAAAGTAAATCTAATAATTCTGTAGAGGATGCTGGTATGAAATGGTGTCTCAGAGCTTGGTAAGCTGGCCTGACTGCATAAAAGCATCAGAATTCTCTGTCAAAAGCAAATTCATAGCTTGAAATGCCTTTCCAAGTCTTGCTATTCAAAGTGTGATCCAGAGCTCCAGCCAGGGTTTCTCAAACTCTCAAGTGCATACAAATCACTTGGGGTCTTGCTTTTGGTTTTTATTGTTTGTTTGTTTTGGTTTTGGTTTTGGGGTTTTTTTGTTTTTTGTTTTTTGTTTTTCTTTTGTTTTTTTGTTTTGTTTTAGTTTAGTTTGGTTTTTCTGTTGTTTTTGTTTTTGTTTTGTTTTGCGCTTTTCTTTTTTTGCTTCAGGAACTGCTGTTCTTTATTACGTTTCTAAACTGGTCCTTAGAAATTCTTGACTTTGGCTAGTGTGAATGAATATATGAATGAATGGTGATTTTTCTGTCTTTCTTTCTTTTTTTTAAATATATATATATACACACACCCACATGCACACACACCCACACACATATATATATCACATCTTTCTCCAGTCATCTATCGATGGATATTTGAGCTGCTTCCATAATTTGGCTATTGTAAATAATGCTGCAATAAACATAGGGGTCACGTATCCCTTCGAATTAGTGTTTTTGTATTTTTGGGTAAATACCCAGTGGTGCAATTACTGGATCATAGGGTAGTTCTATTTTCAATGTTTTGAAGAACCTTCATACTGTTTTTCAGAGTGGGTGAACCAGCTTGCATTCCCACCAACAGTGCAAGAGGCTTTCCCTTTCTTCACATCCTTGCCACCACCTTTTGTTGTTGTTGTGTGTGAATGTGTGTGTTAGAGAGACAGAGAGAGCGTGAGCAAGCAAGCATGTGTGTGCAGGCAGGGGTTGGGGGGCAGAGGGAGAGGGAGAGAGAAAATCTTAAGCAGGCTCCAAACTCAGCCTGGAGCCTGGAGTGGGCCTTGTTCCCACAGTCCTCAGATCACGACCTGAGCTGAAATCAAGAGTTCAATGCTTAACTGACTGAGTCACCCAGGTGCCTCCCTTGGGGTTTTGATTATTTTGATTATAGCATTCTGACAGGTGTGAGGTGATACCTCATTATAGTTTTGATTTGTATTTCCCTGATAATGAGTGATGTTGAGCATCTTTTCTTGTGTCTGTTGGCGCATCTGCATGTCTTCTTTGGAGAAATGTTTGTTCATGTCTTCTACCCATTTTTTAAATTGGATTCTTTGGGGTTTGGGTGTTGAGTTGTATTAATTCTTTTTTTTTTTTTTAAGATTTTATTTACTTGACAGAGAGAAACACAGTCAGAGAGGGAACACTAACAGGGGGAGTGAGAGAGAGAGAAGCAGGCCTCCCACCGAGCAGGGAGCCCAATGTGGGGCTCGATCCTGGGTCTCCGGGATCAAGACCTGAGCCGAAGGCAGTCGCTCAACCAACTGAGCCACCCAGGCACCCCGGGTTGTATTAGTTCTTTATCTATTTTGGACACTAACCCTTTATTGGATATGTCATTTGCAAATATCTTCTCCTATTTCGTTAGTTGCCTTTTAGTTTTGTCAATTGTTTCTTTCCCTGGGCAAAAGTTTCTTACTTAGACATACTCCCAATAATTTATCTTACTTTTGTTACTGTTGCCTCAGGACACATACCTAGAATAAATGTTGCTTTGGTAAATGTCAGAAAAATCACTGCTTATGCTCTCTTCCAGGATTTTTATGATTTTAGGTTTCACATTTAGGTCCTTGATCCATTTTTGAGTTTATTTTTGTATATGGTGCAAGAAAGTGGCCCGGCTTCATTCTTCTGCATGTAATTGTCCAGTTTTCCCAACAACATTTGTTGAAAAGACTATCTTTTTTCCATTGTATATTCTTTCCTTCTTTATTAAAGATTAACTGACCATATAACTGTGGCTTTATTTCTGGGCTTTCTTTTCTGTTCTGTTGATCTATGTGTCTGTGTTAATATCATACTTTTTTATTTCTACAGCTTTGTAATGTGACTTGAAGTCTGAAATTGTGAAACCTCCAGCTTTGGTTTTCTTTTTCAAGATTGTTTCAGCTATTCAGGGTCTTTTGTGATTCCATACAAACTTTAGGAATGTTTTTTCTAGGTCTGTGAAAAATGCTGTTGGTATTTTGATAGGGATTGTATTAAGTCTGTAGATAGCTTTGGATAGATGGACATCTTAACAATATTTGTTCTTCCAACCCATGAACATGGAGTATCTTTCCATTTCTTTGTGTTGTCTTTAATTTCTTCCATCAGTGTTTTGTAGTTTTCAGAGTACAGGTCTTTCACCCCTTTGGTTAGGTTTATCCCTAGGTATCTTACTAGTTTTGGTACAATTGCAAATGGAATTGTTTCCTTAAGTTCTCTTTGCTGCTTCATTATTAGTGTATAGAAATGCAAAAATGTATTAATGTATAGAAATTAGTGTAAAGAAATACAGATTTCTGTATATTGATTCTATATATAATATTCATTTTATCTATATGTAATTTTATATATGTATAGTTTATATATATAAACTTTAGGATTTTCTATCCTATTTATATATTATATAATTTATATTATATATATATGTATTATATCATACCTTCTGTAAACAGTGAAAGTTTTACTTCTTCCTTACCAATTTGAAAGCTTTTTATTTCTTCTTGTTGTCTGATTGCTGTGACTAGGACTTCCAATACCATGTTGAATAAAAGTGGTGAGAGTGGACATTCTTGTCTTGTTCCTGACCTTAGGGGAAAAGCTTTGTTTTTCATCATTGAATATGATGTTAACTGTTGGTTTTTCATACATGGCCTTTATTATGTTGCAGTACTTCCCTCCTAACGGTGTTTTGTTGAGGGTTTTCATCATGACTAGTTGTTGTACTTTGTCAAATGCTTCTTCTGTGTCTATTGAAATGATCATATGATTTTCATCTTTTCTTATTGATGTGAAGTATCCCATTGATTGATTTGCAAATATTGAACCATCCTTGCATCCCAGGAATAAATCTTACTTATTTGTGATGAATGCTTTTTTTAATGTATTGTTGCATTCCATTTGCTAGTATTTTGTTGAGGATTTTTGCATCTGTGTTCATTAGAGATAATGGCCTGTAGTCAGTTTTGTTGATCCTTTTAAAGAACCAGCTCCTGGTTTCATTAATCTGTTCTAATGTTTTTGTTGTTGTTTTTTAGTTTCATATCATTTATTACTTCTCTAGTCTTTATTATTTCCTTCCTTCTACTGATTTGGGGTTTTGTTTGTTCTTTTTCTAGCTCCTCTAAGGTTAGGCTGTTTATTTGAGATTTTTCTTGCTTCTTGAGGTACACCTCTATTGCTATAAACTTTCCTCTTAGGACCATTTTGCTGCATCCCAAAGGTTTTGGACTCATTGGGGTCTTGTTAAGAGCAGATCCTGATAGAGCAGGTCTTGGGTGAGATCTGAGATCCTGCATTTCTAACCAGCTGTCCTTGGATGTGATGCTGGAAGTAGGACCGTGTTTTGAGTGCCCAAGTTTCAGTAGAGCATCCTTCTGATGGCCATGTTCCTTTTCTTCTAAATCAACAGTCTCATCCTTCAGTTCACATACTAAGCACTGAAGTCAGGAAACTCAGCTCCCCCTCAGTGGCCTTGCATTTCCCTCATTCAGCTCTTTCTACCTGTAAAATGAGATTAATAAACACAAGCTGAGAGACCCTGGAGGCAGACTTTCCCAGTAGGATGAAGATCTCCTAATTTGGAGATGATCTGGTCCAACCCTTTCCCCTCCGCTCCCTGCCTTGCCTGTGCCTGAAAGGCCCATGCTGGAGAGCCTGCTGAGTTTGCAGTTCTCTCCCATCCCACTGGACTTTGGCAAGCTCTGCAGGATAAGGGCTTCTTGCAGATGTTCTCAGACAAGTGGAAGTAGCTACAAAACCCATTTTCCGAAACTGCTCGGCAAACCTCACCTTAATGAGGTATCTTCTCCTTTGGCTTCAGGACAGGAGACAATTAAGAAACCCAGTGTTTCCAAGTGAAAGGCTTTAGGGGGTTCCTGCCTGTCCAGTCTGCTCCCCACAGCATGTGAAAGCTCCGTTCAATTTTCATTTGTCCCAACCTATCAAGAGCAGCTGCCAGCTTCGATTATTGTTTTGAAACTCATTTCAGTCTTTTAATGCAATTCACCGGAGAATGAGGTATTGATCTCCCAATCTCAGTTGTTTTTCATAAGGCCTGCACCACATTGACCTTCCTGGTCTCTCTCTGTCTCTAGGTCTCCTCCCTCCCTCCCCCTTGCTCTGGAATTCATGTCACTCTCCCGGTAAGTGTGCTGTGATAAGACCCCTCTGTAGTCCTCGAAGGAGAGGTATAATAAAGGCAACATACAGACTTGTTGGAGAGACAAAAAAATGAAAATCATCATTTTTTATTTATGGAGAAACATTTGGAGTTGAACATAAAATGATACAAATCTAATGCAGCAATGCTTTAGGGGTCAGGACCAGAAAGGAGTGTTGTCATCTCATGAGTCTGGTCTCTTGTTCTCTGGACTTGCTGCAACGCCGTGTGTAAAGTCCTGCAGGTCGTCTTATCTCCGGGGACCTTGATGACAGTTCAGCCAGGAAACTTCACACTGTGTGTGGGTAACCATATCACTGTCCCAACCAGGACACTCCTGACAGTGGAATGGGTGCTGCTGGTGATGCTTCTGTGTCAGGCGTGCGCTGAGACTGTCTTGGGTTAATCAAGATGTAGCCCTTCCAAACACAGATAGTTTGTAATGTGAGCCCCAGTAACAGGCTGGCATTGAGAGATAACTGTCCAAGAAACACTGCACCCAACAGAATTAAACAGGCAAGGAAGGTTTTACAAGACCGTTGCAACAGGGGGCTCATTCGGTTATGAATCTGCCTTTGGCTCAGGTCATGATCTCAAGTCCTGGGATCAGCCCTGGGTGTCCAGCTCCGTGTTCAGCTGGGCATCTGCTTGTCCCTCTCCCTCCTCCCCTCCCCTCCAGTGGTGCTCTCACTCTCTCACATATATAAATAAAATCTTTTTTAAAAAAAGATTTACAATAAGGGAGAGAGCTTGAACTCAGCTCCGAATACCACAGGAGCAGGGGGAATTTATGGGCAGTGGGCAGTGGGAGGGGGGTCAGTGGGTGGAAAGTTACTAATAGAAACTGGGTTAGGTATCAAGAGTGAGGACTGACTAAAATTTGGTCAAGAAGGAATCTTCGGGGAACCTCACCAAATGATGGGCAGCTTTTGGAATTTTCTCTTCTCCCAGGAAACTCATAGTTTCTCACATCCTTGCACTGACAGATTCTTCCAAATATATTAGGGTTCTAATTGCTTTTCCTTTGTGATTTCTCTTCATTTTCCTTTGCAAATCCAATTATTCATATTGTGTTTGAATAGGAAATATATTTTATTTTCAGATCTTTGCTCTACTTCAGCAAAGCTGGGGTGAAAATGACTTTTGAAAAATAAAAAATGTGGTTTGAAGTGATTAAAGGAAACACAGTTGTGATTCAGCCAGGAAGGATTTAATAAAGTGACCAATATTTCATGGTGCATTTTTTAGGGGGGGCTTAGTCAATAGAAGGAAAAGCAAGGGGCCTTACTTATTCTGTGTTTACTACATATGTATGGTCATATCAGCGGGGGCCCAGTATAGGATCCACTGTCCTTAGCACAGTGGATCTTTCCCATTTGTCTATACAATGAAAGTATTTAATTAGATGAAATTGTTGGTACCTTACAGGATTTTCAGAAATTCCAAGTTCTGACTTTTAAATCATTCTATCCCTCTGTGGGTATTTTCTTGTTATGAAATATCCTTGTTCACGCCATTATAAACGATCAGTGGCTTCTTTTTGCATCCGGGATCGAGGACTCCTTATCTCATCCTCCCAGGTCCCCGCTCCTGCCTAACCATGTGCCTTTGTCTCCTGTCCTTTCCTCCTCCAAATTAGGCCCCAAACACCTCAGTTTTCTTCCTCATCGGGCTTATAGTGCCTGGTCATGCCCTTTTCTGTCAGTTGGGAGTGCTCCTCTCCCACATCCTGTCAGGGATGACTCATCTTTACCATTCAGGTCTCTGCTCAGACATCGTTCCTACTCCCACCCCTCATAGAGGTCTTTCTTAATCACATCAGGAAAGCAGCCTCCCTCCTCCAGTACCTCCCAGCCCCAGGCCAAGCGGGGATGCCAAGCCTGCGCCACAGAGGGTGCCACAGTGACTAACCTCCAGTCATTCCGCTCCTCAGGAAGCAACAAAGCCAAGTGGCCAAGGGCGCTTGCACACGCAGAGCCTGTGTCTCCTCTTCCAGACCATACCCTGGTTACCTAGGGCCTTGCAATTCTTTCCCCAGAAGGCCAGAGTCTGTGGGCTTCTGCCTCAGGTCTCTCCTCCCATGGGTGGTCTGGGTTGCCAGGTCACACACCCCTAATCCTGAGGGGGACCACAGGGAAGCTATTTGCAGAAAGCATGAGTGAATCTTGGACATAGGGGCTGAGGTATCAAATGTGTGTGTAAAAACCCCTCATGGTGGGAAACAGCCAGGCTAGAGGAGAAGGGAACGGGCCAACATCCGGGGATAAAGGTCCAGAGGCTGGCTCACCCAGCTCTGCCCTATTCCGTTGCAGAACTCTGAGGAGTCTGAGAATACTGAATGCAAACCTGGTCTTCCGGGTCTTTATAAAGTCAATATGTCAGGGTAACAGGTAGCTCATATTTTTTTAAAGGTTTTTTTTTTTTTTAATTTATTTGAGAGGGAGAGAATAGAGAGAGTGCATGTGCACATTAGTGGAGGGAGAAGCAGAGGGAGTAGAAGAAGCAGGCTCCCCACTGAGCAGAGAGTCTGATGCAGGGCTCCATCCCAGGACCTTGGGATCATGACCTGAGGCAGAGGCAGACACTTAACCGACTGAGTCACCCAGGCACGGTGACATAGATCATATCTTATTTAACAGTTTGTTAGTTTGATTCATAACTTTTAATCATTTAGACATGCATGGGCCTCCATTGATACTCTTGCCACATCCCCACAAATATTTCCTCTTCCTGGTCAGCCGTTGCACAGAGCCATTCACAGGACAGGGCCCGGTGGGCAGAAGAGGGTTGGTACCAAACATCTCTTGTGTCCCCGCCCTTGCCAGGAGTCCCAACCCTCTTCTGGACAGCCCGCTCTCTCTTCCACTGCTGTTTCATTTTATTTGCACTATTGGTAAAACTCTGGAATTACCCTGTTCTTGCCACTAAAAGCTGAGTTCCGTGAGGTCACAAGGTTCTGGCAGCTTTCCCAGCACTTGGCCTGTACTAGGTGCTCATTAAAAATGTACCGACTGAGCAACTGTAGTGCAGTCTGGGGCCAGGACCCCGCTGGCCGCCAGCCAAAGAAGGCTGCTCTGTCCCCAAGGCTTCGGCCTCATTAGGGAGCAGACCTGAAAGCAAAGTTTAGTTTTTGCTCCTCAAGTGGTTAATTAATCTGAAAATAAAAATATAAACTAGCCATTACTGGGGAGTTTCTACGGGACAGAGAAAGAGTCTGAGAGGCAAATAAGCGCCAAGGAAAGGGGAAGATGAGACACTTTCCTGTTAGTTCCTGTAAAGGGATAAGGGATGGGGGTAACCTTGATGACCTCTCAGAGCTAGTGGAAACGCTTTCCTTTTCTCTCTCCCCAAGAGAAATTGCTTGTTTTTCCAGGATGGGGAAACGTGTTAAACATTTTTTGCTATTCAGCTAGAATGTTGTTTGGAGCCGGAGGCTAACATCCCCTCAGCTGCTGCTCTCTGCCTTATTTAACTTGCTCGGCAGACGGTGACAGCTGTGGAACAGCACCGTCTTCACCGCCCCCTCCCTCGGAGGGGCTCGGGGCCTCTGGAGCTTCCTTCTCCGAGGCCTCCCACGAGCTGTGGGCCAGTGGGGCTTTCAGCACTGTGGGGAGATTTCTGGTGCTTTTCCCAAAGCCCCATTGTCAAGCGTGAATTCTTTTTTGAATTTCTTAAAAGTAAAGCTTATGTTTTCCCACTCAGAATTATGAGGTCATTTTTATCCAAGGATGATGGGATAGGCCCCACAAAGCCAGTCTGTTTGAAATTGGGATGAAAGTATAATAATACCAAAAGCTGTACCCAACTGGATCTCTATCTTGAAAAACAACAACTAAAAATCACAAAAGTGATCTTATACTTTGCAAAATGAGCTTACAGTTTCACTGTGTGCTAATTCTTAGACTAGACCCTAGAGATGCATATCTATTTTAACTAAGGTTGTGTGACATCACCATATTCCTTTTCTATTTGACTTTCAAAGTATCTGTTTATTCATTCAACATGTGTTTATTGTGTACTTCCTATATGCCAGGCACTGTTCTAGGTGATGGGACCAGTGAACAAGAAAAGTGAAAACCATCCACGCCCTCTGGACCCTGCATTCTGTAGTCGGGTGACTGACAGGTCATAAAGTATTATGGAAGAACAGAGTGTGCTGGCGAGTATCAAGTGCTAAGACAATACAAAGCAAGGAAAGAGAATAGGCAGTGCAGAATGGAGATAAAAGTAACAGTTTTAAAGAGGATAGTCTGGGTAGGTCTCTCTGAAAAGATCCTGTGAGGGCACAGACCTGGAGGAGAGAGATAGGGATGTCTGGAGAAAGAGCATTCTTATCAGCGGGAACAGCAGGTTCAAAGGCCATGGGGTAGAGTGTGCCTGGGGTATTCCAGAAAGAGCAAGGGGCCAGTGTAACAGGAATGGAGGGAGGGAGGAGGAGGACGGAGGAGATGCATTTGGAAAGCATGGTAGGAAGATGGTTCAGGATATTCTAGACCACTGGAAGGACACTAACTTCACTTGAATGAGATGAGGAGCCCAAGACAGCCTTTTGAGTAGGAGAGTGAAGGGATCTGACTTACTCTGGCTGCTTAATTAATAACAGACTGTAGGGAAGGGAGGGGAGAAGGGGAAGACCAGCTGAGAGGCCACTGTAGCAATCAGGTGAAGTGTGGTGGCTGGGACCAGGGAGGTAGTGGCAGAGGTGACGGAAGTGTGCCTCCTGCATGTGGTTTGAAGATGGAACTGATAGGACTTATTTACTGGTCTGGTTACGAGAGACACTGGACTATTGGAGTAAGAGAGAAAGAGAGGAATCAGGATGACTCAAAAGATTTTGGCCAGAGCGATTGGAAGGCAGGAGCTGACGTGGATAGAAATGGGGAAGGCTGCAGCATTAGGATATTTTGGGAGGAAGCTCAGAAATCTAGTTGGGCATAAGATTTCTACCTGTTGTTCAAGTGGAGATACCAAGTGAGTAGCACGCTCAGGGTGTTCTTTCTTGAGCCTCTGGAAACTTACCTCACAAGCTGCTTCCTTTCCTTATGAGAACTCCCTATTGCTTATAGTATATGGGGAACACAGCTGTAGAGAAGAATCAGGAACCAGGCCCCTGAAAACAGCAAGATTTTTTTTTTTTTTTATTTGACAGAGAGAGAGAGATCACAAGTAGGCAGAGAGACGAGGAAGCAGGCTCCCTGCTGAGCAGAGAGCCTGATGCGGGCCTCGATCCCAGGACCCTGAGATCATGACCTGAGCTGAAAGCAGAGGCTTTAATCCACTGAGCCACCCAGGTGCCTGAAAACAGCAAGATATTGTTAATTACAGGAGCATTGTTTAGATCCAAGAGAAGGAAAGAACTTCTTGAACTGGTATAGCTAGAACTCTCTGATAATGTCCCAAGATAATGGAAGCCTCTACTCCGCCTTTCAGCTAATACACAAAGGGAGAGATAGCCAGAGGCTGAGGGTTCCTAACTCCTATAGGCAAGGGCAACACAAATTGAGGGACAGTCTACAAAACAACTTGCTTCAAACCTTTGAAAGTGTCAAGGTCATGGAAGGAGACTAAAGAGACACAGCAACTAAATATGGCACGTGATTATTCTGATCTGGATCCTTTTATTATAAGGGGCATTATTAAACAATTGCAGAAACTTGAATGGATTAGAGTATTAGATGACAGTAATGTGTCAATGTTAATTTCTTGATTTTGATGGCCATTCTGTGGTTATGTAAAAGAGTGTCTTGAGGTGCCTGGGTGGCTCAGTTGGTTAAGCGACTGCCTTTGGCTCAGGTCATGATCCCAGAGACCCGGGATTGAGTCCCACATCGGGCTCCCTGCTCGGCAGGAAGCCTGCTTCTCCCTCTCTCACTCCCCCTGCTTGTGTTCCCTCTCTGGCTGTGTTTTTCTCTGTCAAATAAATAAAATCTTAAAAAAAAAAAAAGAGTGTCTTCATTTGTAGAAAATACACAGGAAGTATGGAAGGGAAGGGGCATCAGGTTAGCAACTTAGTCTCAAAAGGCTCAGGGATAAGAGTTCTTAGTATTATACTTGTAACTTTTCTCTGTGAGATTGTTGCAAAATTAAAATAATATTTAAAACATGAACACAGGGGGTCCTGGCTGATTTGGTCCATAGAGCGTGTGACCCTAGATCTTGGGGTTGTACATTCAAGCCCAATATAGGGTGTAGAGAGTACTAAAAAATAAATAAACTTAAAGAAAAAAAAAGTGAGGACATTTTTGTTTGACATCTTCAGAGCCCATAAGAAGATAGATAATCAGAGGGCACAGAGAGCAGTCAATATTGATGGGTAAATAGATGTAATAGAATATATTGTTTGCAAGTTAAAAGTAAACATGAGAGGAAGTCAGTAAAGGAATTTGGAGGACAAGAGCTTGTGTTTGGAGGAAATAGTCAGGAGACACAGTACTCTCTCGTGATTAAGGGAATTTTTTAGCTGGGAAACCAGCCAAACACTTGTTGGGGGTTGGCACCAGGCAGCTGGAGCTTCTTCAGGAGTGGGGGGCTTCCTCCAACTCTCCTGTGTCCACTGTCCATCGGGCAGGACAGTGACCCAGCCCAGAGAGCGCTGGCCTGTAGATGAGGCATCTGGACTAAGATGATCATTGGGATCCCTTAAATACTTAAAGGATGTTGAACACGAAAATAAAATTGACAAAAGATATAGAGCATGGGAAGAAATAGATGAAGAGGAATGAAAATATAGCTTTTTTCATTTGAAAATGTAAGTTCTTTTTATTTGACCTACCTAAAGAGGTGGCCCCTGCTCCCCCATCTCTCCTTCCGTCCCTCCTGTAGAAAAAGCAAACTTATAACCTCTTCCTTAATGGGAACTGCATAAGGAGCATCCCCTCTCCTCTCAAATCTGAGGTAACAGCAAGAGTCCCCTTAAATAGAATTTTCTATTTTATAATTTCTAAAATATTCAGATGCATCATTGCAGAAATATTATGGCATGTTTTCCAAGTGTCAGAATAAATTTACACTGAAATATTATAATGTTAGAGTACCTATCACTTTTCTTTTGACTTCAAATGAGTTTGTTTATAGCATGCCTGATTTTTTTCAGTGACCCATAATTTATTTAGAATAAATAAATTTGCAAACATGGTACTATATAATCCATATCTTTGTTACAGATTTCTATCAATTGTGTTGTAATCAGATAACTAAATTTTGTGTAAAATCAGTTATTTGAAATGTGTTGAGGCTTGAGTTGCTGTCTAGTATATGGTTAGTTTTTGTAAATGTTATGAAATTCTGGATAGCATAGGGTTTTCTGGGGCACCTGGGTGGCTCAGTTGGTTAAGCGACTGCCTTTGACTCAGATCATGATCCTGGAGACCCGGGATCAAGTCCCACATCGGGATTCCTGCTCGACGGGAAGCCTGCTTCTCCCTCTCTCAGTCCCTCTGCTTGTGTTCCCTCTCTAGCTGTGTTTCTCTCTGTCAAGTAAATAAATAAAATCTTAAAAAAAAAAAAGAATAGGGTTTTCTAATTGTCAGGGAGGGAGAGGGTCCTATATATGTTTCTTAAGTTTAGCTTATTTAAGTATATTCATAATTTCTATGTCACACTAATTTTTCAACTGTTTCATCTATCAATAACTGAGCTAGTTGTATTGAATCTGACACTATGGGGACATTTCTGTCAATTTCTCCCCATAGTGTTTTATGTATTTTGATTCTACTTTATTAGAATGCATTCTAGTTTAGAATTTTTATTTCTTCCTGGTGAGCTGAACTGTCTTCATTATCGAGCGGCAGTCTTTATTGTAATAATGTTTTTTTTCTTAAAATCTATTTTGTCTCATGTTAATAACACAGTTATCTCCAGCTTTCTTCTGGGTATTTGCCTGGTGTATCTTTTAAAAATTTGTTTACTCTCAACCTTTCAGTGCCCTTTGTTTTAAGTGTATGTCTTGTAAGCAAGCTGAATTTTGTTTTTTGGTCAGTATTTACCCATCTACACTTACTGTGGTCATGGACAATGGACGGTGTTGAGGTCACAGACAAAATAATCCTTACAGGGAAGGTTAGCTTGAGCAGAGTCTCCAGCCTACAGCTGAAACTCCAGGTTTTGCCGCCGAGGGGACGGAGCAGAAGGCAAGCACCATTTACAAAAAGGGAACTGAAAGTCAAGTCACATGCCCCATCTGGGGTTGCCATATGTCACCCGAGCATCGACTGCCTCTTTAAAGAGACCTGTTCCATCTTTGCCCACCAGGTTCAGAGACAGCCATTTGAAATATTAGATGCAGAGAGAAGGGGTACAAATCATCCTTAATAAAGATTCCCCATGCTTGTTAACACTAAATGACCACTAAGAGCGCAGTATTAAAGGGGAAATACATTGTACCATTCTAGTCCCACGGTGGCTCATATATATTTAATATTCAGGGATTTCTTATATTCTGTGAAATCATTTTCAAGCTTTCCTTAAACTATGCCTGAAGAGTAATCTATGTGTTCTCTTAATGCTTTCTGCTGAAATAGGTTTTCATGATTATTTCTATGAAATTACTTTTTTCCCCCCTTTCACTCTGCCACTGGCTTTCTTGTGTCTCCTCCCCTCCTCCTCCTCCTCCTTCTTCTTCTTTCTTCTTCTTTTTCCTCCTCTTCTTCTTCTTTTTAAATTCACTCAGAGAAGATAAAACTATTTAAAATGGTGTCTTAACCATTGTAGAGCTACAAAACTGCTTGAAGCTTGCAGTTAAACTGAATGAGGAGTCTGGTGTAGTCCAGCATCGGGAAAGCAATGATAAAACTGGCAGACAAGCACCTGCTAGGTGACAGGTACTGTGCTAGGATACACGTGTGTGTGCATGCACGTGTGTGTGCGCGCGTGTGTGTGTGTGCGCGTGTGTGCGTGTGTGTGTGTGTAATCTCCACAAAACTGTGAAAATCCAAGACTCAGAGAGGTTAAATAACTGGCCCAGTGACAGGTAGAGCCAAGATTCAATTCCAGTGTCTGAATCTGTAGTGATGAGAAGTGAGTTCTGGAGTGAAACCACTGGAATTCATGTCCCAGTTCCACCACTTAAAAATTGTGTGGCAATGAGCAAGTCATTTAGTCCCCTCTTAGAGCTCAGTTTCCTCATCTGTAGAATGGAAATAACAATATCATATCCAGAGGATTTGATGGGATGATATGAGGAGATGCTCAGAATAGAGTCTGGCACACAAAGAAGGCTTAAAAAGTGTAGTTATTATGGTTTCAGGGGACGTTTTTGGGCTTCTTTCTCATCCGTGGGTGCTATTACTAGTCAGATTCCAAGTTTCCTTCCTTCTTTCTTTCTTTCCTTCCTTCCTTCCTTCCTTCCTTCCTTCCTTCTCTCTCTCTCTCTCTCTCTCTCTCTCTCTCTCTCTCTCTCTCCCCCGAGAGAGTGCCCACGCACATGTTGGGGAAGGGGAAGAGGGAGAGAGAAAAAATCTGCAGCAAACTCCCCACTGAGCTCGGAGCCCTACAACGCAGGCCTGGAATTCACAACCCAGAGATCATGACATGAGCCAAAATTGAGAGGCTGACGCTTTACCCTCTGAGCCAGCCAGGTGCCAGGATTCCGAAGTTTCTTTAACATTAGGTTCATTTGGGTCTCACCCCCTTCTTCACATGCCATTCACCTGCCAAGCCGATTCACTGAATTCCCAGTGTTCCCACTATGGGCTGCCGCCTGGCTTCCCTGCAGCTGTTATGGCCCAAGTGAGACGGGGCCTTCTTCTCCTCGATGGGGCATTTGATTTTCTCAACTCTCATAGCACTTTGTGTTTATTTGTAATGAAGAGTTCTTTTTTTCCAACATACTGAGGTTGAGTGGATATTCAGTTGTTGATATCAAGTGGGCAGTTGGTTCACAAGCCTGAAGTTCCAGGTGAAGGACAGGGTGGACATACAGGAGATCCTCAGCCTATAAATGGTATGAAAGACTCTGAAACGTAGAGGCTGAAATGAGGAGGAAGAAGAGTCAGCCGAAGAGGCTAACCAGAAGCAGAGAGCGTAATAGGAAAAGCTCCTGTGAAGCTGGTGTCACCAAAAGCAACAGAAGGAAGGGTTTGAAGGAGAGAGTAGTCAGCTGTTGAATGTCAAGTAAGATCTGTACACAGACCAGAGGAAACAGCCACATGAAGGTCATGGCGAGAGTTGTTTATGGAAGGAATGAGGACCAAGGCCCAAGAAGGGTGGATTGAAATTGAGTGTGCAGGCAGAAGGAGGCAACAGCAACCACACGTGCCTCTTTCCAGCCCTGCTAGCGACGGGGGTCCAAGTGCTAGATGGGGAGGCAAGTGAGCTGAGGGAACGTGGGGATCACAAGAAGCTTCTTGTTTGAAAGAGGGCACCAGGGCATATTCTCTTCTGATGTGTATACTCCAGGAGACATAGAAGTAGCTGCAGGTGGGAAGGCCACTTGGGACAGAGTCTGAGATCCAGAGCACCTGGGGGAAGAGAGGATGGTCTTTCATGGGAGCACAGATGGTCCCTTCACTGGGGATGGAGGCAAGGCCAAGCAGGTGGGGTAGTGGGGCACCTCAAAGAGGGAATATCTCCATGTTTGTTTCTGTTTCTCAATGAGATAGCAGGGAAAGTCATCAGCCAAGAGGGAGAGTGGGGCTTAGGAAGTTCGAGAATAAGGAATAAAGAAGGTGTGAAATAGTTACTTTGAGCAATAGAAAATAAGCAGACCAGAGAACTTCAGGAGGACCATGGGCAGTGCTGAGTGCCGTTTTGAATTGCAGTCATTAATTATTTAATGGCAGAATTGGATGCTTTTCTCCTAAAATGTTCTTTTGTTCGGGTACAGGCACAAGTAAATGGATGCCCGGGTTTATTTATTTATTATTTACTTACTTACTTATTGTAAAGGTTTTATTTATTTATTTGACAGAGAGAAATAGAGCGAAAGAGGGAACACAAGAACTGAGAGCGAAAGAAGGAGAAGCAGGCTTTCTGCTGAGCAGGGATCCCAATGTGGGGCTCGATCCCAGGACTCTGGGATTATGACCTGAGCCAAAGACAGATGCTTAACAACTGAGCCACCCAGGTGCCCCGAGAATGTATATATCTTGACATTATGATTTCTAGCCTCTAAATTAGAGCAAGATAAATCACTTACTCTTCTTTTTGTCAGCCATAATACCTAACCTGGAT
Source organism: Spilogale gracilis (assembly GCA_004023965.1). Classification (NCBI taxonomy): domain Eukaryota; kingdom Metazoa; phylum Chordata; class Mammalia; order Carnivora; family Mephitidae; genus Spilogale; species Spilogale gracilis. The sequence goes on from PITA01005367.1 coordinate 41,564, forward strand.
GCTTATGTTCTAGAGATTGCAGTATTGAATAGTACTAAACTACAGAAGCTTATAAAATGAATTAGAGCCTGTGATGAATGCCTTCAGTGTTATTGTCGGAATTGCCATCAGCATCGTCTAGCAGTAATGCTTTAAAAATTCTGGAAAAAAAAACAAAAAACAAAAAACAAAAACCTCTGATTTTTCTTTTCACCAAAATCACTGATGAAGAATAAAGAAGCATTTCTTAAGGTTAAAGTCCTAAGAATATTTATGTGTTTTGACCCAGTAATTCCATTGTCGCAACTTTTTAAAATCTTTTAACTCCGCTCAACATATATACAGAAAAATGCAGAAATCATAAATGCACATATGCGTTTTCACAGAGGGAATTACAGTCATGTAATTCACCTTGATCATAGAAATTTGATGCCAGAAAATATTCCTCTAGATGAAAATCTGTGTTCCTGAGGATGTTGGCTCAGTGCTATAGTGAAAAACAGTAGATATTAGGTGGAGGAATGACTCGATAAATATTGGCACATAAATTCAGTGGCACGGTGTGGAGCATTAAAAATGACAGTTTTGAACTAAAGAATGAAATTCACAAAACTCGAATGCCCTTGAGGCAGGCAGGCAGGTGAAACCCAAGAAGCAGGCTGTTCTAAAACCTATGTGAGGAAGGTGGGCTGGGGCTGGTAAAGAAATGTAGAGGGGAGAGAGCGAAGCATGCCTAGACTTCCACGTTAAAATGCTCAAGAAGATAATGCATGGGAATGTCTGGGTGGCACAGTCAGTTAAGGGTCTGGCTCTTAGTTTTGGCACAGAGGGTGCTCAGGGTCCTGGGGTCGAGTCCCACGTCAAGCTCTGTGATTAGCGGGGAGCCTGCTTAAGGTTCTCTCTCCCTTTCTCTCTGCCCTTCCTCTCTAAAATCAATCAGTCAATCAAAAAAAGGAAAAAAGTAAAGCATAGTGCTGACCAAACAAAACATGCCCTGGACGTAGCTGTACTTGCAGGCCTCTCATTCGTGCCCCTCGCTGGAGGGAAAGGAAATCAGGCAGCATAGATGCACCAGGTACGACCCTTGTTGCTTCTGACAATGCGCAGGCTGTGTGGCCGCAGGGGGACGGGGGCTGGAGGTGAGCACAGGAGAACCAACGCTGGCCTGGGTGGGAGCAGGGCCGAATGACCTCACCCCTTTAGGCCTCAGTTTCCCCTTTTGTAAATAAGGGAATTGAAACATGCCTCCTTCACAGAGATGTTAGTTAAGTGTGTCCCGTTCCTTTGCCTTCTTCCTTGTTGTTATTGTTCTCATTAATATTATTTTTGACTTCATATCCTGCTCTCCTCTTCCCCCTTGTTCTCCCGACTCCAGGCACACTAGCCTTCTTGAGATTTCTCCGAGATGTTTTATGCAAGGCCTTCATTTTTTCCTTCTACTGTTGGCCTCACTTCATGTGAGTGTCTGCCCAGAGGACACCTCCTCTCAGCGAACTGTCTCTCTCTCTCTCTCTCTCTTGGTTTTATTGTTCTTCATTGCACATAGCACTGCCTGACATTTTATTGTCTACGTATTTTTTTAAGTTATCTATTCTTTACCCTAGAAGGTAAGCCCTACGAAGGTAGGGATTTACCTAACTTGTTTAATGCTGTGTTCACAGTTCTTAGAAATCACCTGGTGCATGATCGACATTCAGGAAGTATTTATTGAGTAGTGTTGAGTGTTCAAGGTAGAAACAGCACGTCTTATTTTTTTCTTTTCCCCCAAATCTCAAAGGTACAATGTTTGTGTAATTAATGACTAAAGGAGACATTTCTTGCAGATGACTCAGATGTGTAAAACTCGTCTTCATCTCTCCTAACTTGCCTGGCAGGTCAGCCGTGCAGAAGCTGGGCACAGAAGTATTTGAGAAGGTCTACAGCTGCCTCAAGAGAGCCAGGCGCCAGAAGGCCAGTGAAGCCGAGATCCAGGCAGCTCTGGAAAAAGTGGTGCCTCATGCCAGTGACTGTTTTGAAGTTGACCAGCTCCTGTACTTTGAGGAGCAGCTGCTGGTCACGGTGGGTGAAGGGCCCCCACTCCAGAACCCTCACCAACAGCTGTCCAAAACAAGCAAGTTCAAGAGGCCAGACCCAGTCAGCACATAAGCTGGACTTGATTATGGGAAAATGGGTACAATGCTGGGGCTACCAGCTTTTACTTTCAGTTCCCTGTCAAAAGGAGTGAGACCTTTAGAGAATAGGAAACCTGTCTGCCTCTACTGTGAGTCCTGGGCAGTCAGTGTTGGTCTGTACTGAGGAAAGCTTGTGGACCAAGTGTGGCTCCCTGAAAAGCATTCTGTCAGGTGTGCCGTTGACACTTCCCCGGGGTTGACCACCCCTGAGATGACCTGGAAGAATCTATCTGCCTTGAATCCCCTCTGCTCTGTGGTCAGCCTGCTCCCCCACTAGGGCTCTGAACGCAGGCCTCTGACACACTGAGCTGCTGAACAGGAGTCACAAGTGCTTGTCTCAGGTGACCTGTTTTGGGTCCACTTTTGCCCTTCCCTGGCTAACAGGCAAGGGGTGTGTGTGTGTGTGTGTGTGTGTGTGTGTGTGTACCTGGACTAAAAATCCAAAAAGCAATTCTCTTCTGTGATTTATTCTCTGAGCTCATTCATAGAGTATTGAAGACTTTTATTCTTAATAAATATATTTTACAATGTTACAAAATAAAACACCTATTTTATCTTCTCCTTATCTAGAAGTATGTTGATGAATATAAGGCATCTGTGGTCATTATTACCGAGAGCAGCTCGCATTGCATTCATTTGGTGCCTATTATGTGTCAGTACTGTGCTCTGTGCTCATAACTTCAAGGGCCTTCTGTCATTGCATCTTTTCGCCGATGAGAGAGACAGAGAGAGGAGAGATCACCCCCATCTTTGAGCTAACGGCTTATTTACTCAGCTACCAGAGCTGTGCTGAGCCATCAGCTCTGAGCGCTGGAGTCTCTTCACCACGAGGCATGTGAGTTTGCAACCAAGAAGTTACACCAGACTTGCTAGAGGAGCTTCTTAAACATACACTCGTTTGCACATACTGTGAAAGAATTATCTTGACACATGGGAAAACATTAGAGAAGACTTTATTCAGGATGATTAAAACCGGGGAGAGAGACAGGGCTCAACGCCAAACGCAGCATGCAAGGCTGGGGATTTACACCCTGGGCTGGGACGGGGCAGAGCAGGGCTGGGGGAGGGGGGAGGATGTCAAGTTACAAAGAGAAGACACCTAGGGTAAGGGAGATTGTGGCCCAACCGACTTCACAGGACTCTTGCTGAAGACAGGCCAGGGTGACCCGATAGCTGGGGTGGGGGGTTCTCACTTGACTGACTTACCAGGATTCAGGCTGAACTGGGCTCAGCAGGCTGGAGATAGGGCCCACCAGGCGGAGGCCCAGCCGAAGCAATCTAACGTTCTGTCAAGGAGAGAACCTTGGTCAACACCCAGCCTCACCCCTATCCTTTCGCTGGGGAGACACGGGCCGAAGCATATCTTCTGTTACAAAGGACCTGGTGAGTCTGACACACGCGCTATCCAGCGGTCAGCACTGCCCTGCGCCAACGATGGAGGGCGCTCACGCAGAGTCCTTACCGACCCATTCCGCCGCGCTGTGCCCCTGCCAGGACACAGTGCCTTTTAGACTAGTGTTTCTCACATCTGAGCGTCAGGATCCCTGGGAGGGCTTGTCCAAACAAATTCAGGGCCCATCCCCAGCGTTTCTGATTCAATAGGTCTGGGTGGAAACGAAGACTTTGCACTTCTTCCACGTCCCCAGGTGAGGCTGATGCTCCTGGCGTGAGAATTCCCCCTCAGACCAGTGTTTGAGACCCTTCCTCCTGCTGCCTCTCCTCCCTGTGTTTGCAGAGCGCTTGGTCTGCTCTGCGGGGGCCTGACTCATCTCACTAATAGCTCCACTGGGAGGAAGGGCCCAAAGTCTTCTGCCTTGCTGTGAATATTCTGAAGAGGCAGTGATTGGTAGGAAAAAGGTCAAAGTGTGACTAATGTGGCTTCCAGGAGTTGGATGGGGTCATTTCAAGGACAAGGGAGCATGGTCACCGTGCTCTAGGTCTCATTCCCACCTCCTCTCAGCAGCCAAAGGAACCACAGGAGCCCACAAACTCTGCCATGCTTCAGGGTTCATGAACATCACTGTTCTGTGTTCCCTCAAGTCCTGTAACACCGTGGAGAGGTGTCGGGGCCAGGGCTGATCTTCACTCCGCCTCACCGCAAAGCTGATGACGCCCACCACCTTCCCTCCCTGCACGCCAGGCACTGATCCCTGGCCAGGCACCTGGTAGTCGTGTTGCTGATCTCACAGCCCCTGTGTCTGGGGCAGGAAAAACAGGCCTCAAAGACGGGCTCCTTCCCGGAGGTGGAATCTAAGACTTTGCAGAATTCTGACCTTGAGCGTGACTGAGCCCAAATCCAGAACTTGTGACCCTTCCAGGGGTAGAACACTGAAGATCAGGTCTGCCCTGGGAGGCCTAGGACATTTCCCTCAGGCAGACACAGAAGAGACCTCAGCCCCTGGAGGGCTCCTCATAGCTCCCATATCCTTTAATGTCCAAACAAATTCAAAATAGATCTGGAAGAGGGGACAATAGTGGAAAGTTATAAAAGTTTCTGAGTCTTCTTACTAATGGTTTTCATAACATTAGAACAGAATACTTGTGTGAATTGCTGGGTCAGAATAAGAACTAGCTGGATTTCAAATAGTCTCTGCCATCTTTCACAAACAGTGAATGTGCCTGGGAACAAAACCCCGGATTTACAAACGCGCTGTTAGGGTCATTGCTTTATCCTTTGGGCTCTGTGGCTATGACCACAACAAAAAAAACCCCAAAACCCAAAACAGATTAACAGGAGAAAACCACCATTTGCTTCACTGGGAATGAGGGCAGTTGTGCAACACTGAAGGGAACTGGGGGAAAAACTGTTTTTTATTATTACTATTGGGAAAGCACTTTCTCCTTCAGTCCAACCCAGTGTAGATTTGGGATGACTCCAGGGATGGGATTAATCACTAGCCGAACTGCAAGACTGAATGGCAAGTTGGTGGGTGGAAACGGGCTGGGGGGTTAAGGACGGCAGGAGGTGCTGGTATGAAACTGTCACAGTTAGGAGAGAATAAAGGGACCCCACTGGCTTGCTGCTTTGAAGAAAAAAAAATATATATATATGTATAATGTATAAATGATATACATATATATTTTCCCCCCACACAAACACCAATTGACCTTTCTGCTTTCTATTTATGCAGAGGAAATGCCATCAGCTATTTTGGATGATGTTGAGATAAGACACACACAGGAGAGTGATGGAAGTGAATTATTTAATGCATTTGGGGCTGAGGCTGGAGTGAATGCTCTAGGTCTATTATAAAGCCCAGCCATCACAGTGGGCTCAGGATAAAGGAGGCTGACAAATTAAACAGTGGCTCCAAGGGGGGAAACACCCCACTCCTCTTTCAAGATGATGAAATCACTAACTAATTTCAGAAGATCGGGCCAGGCCATCGAGAAGATAAAGAAGCAAAAAATGAAAAAATGAGGCAAAGAGAAGGGGTGTGTGTATGTAGGGTGTGGAACAGGGGACTGGGCAGGCTTGGACACAGTAAAGAGTGTTTGAAACTTCTGCAGGGGCGCCTGGGTGGCTCAGTTGGTTAAGCTTCTGACTGTTGATTTCAGGTCAGGCGATGATCTCAGGGTGGTGGGATCGAGTCCCGCATTGTCAGGCTCTGAACTCAGGGCAGTGTCTGCTTGTCCCTCTCCCTCCCCCCCACTCCCCCACCTTTTTCTCTCCCTCTCAATTAATTAATGCTTCTGCCACAATCTGCATAAGGAAAAAACACAACTTAATACCAGGTGTTTTGGATTCTGGACTCACTCTTGCCTAGGGCAAGTCATTTTCTCTGTCTTTTCCTGCCTGTCTGAAGACTGCTGTAAAGCGCCGGCAAGGTAAGGTAACAGGCTGCAATCCCGTGATTGGCAGGGAGGTTCAGCCTAATGCATGGAAATGCTTTCAATCTGGAAGCTGCCCTTAACTTTGGAGGAGGACTCATTAGCTCAATTGTCAGGCTGTGTGATATCCCATTATTGGAGATTCACCCCTGAAGGCTTTCTTAGGCTTCCAAGGTTCTACTATTACCACCCCAAAAGTAAACACTTTAAGCCATTTTCAGCCAACTCTTGACTAGAAGTTAGCTGGCTAAGAGTTGATAGGGTCTTGAAGAAGGCAGCTCTGGAAAGAAGCAAGCTCTGAGACCAGCTCTGAGTCTTCATGATGCCTCACCACACTTCACATTTCAGGACCCTGCCCGTGTGACCCCCCAAAGCAAGTGGTGTCACCAGTGCCCTTAAGAAGCTCAGTTCGTCCCTAACTTCAGAAGCAACATGAGAAATCTGGCCCAACACATACACATTTTAAAATAACATATTCCTTAAGAATATCAAAGTCATTGGCTTCTATGCAGCATTGAAATCTTCACGCCAAGAGGAATATTTTCAAAGTAGATTTGTGGGGTTAGCTTGGGAGACAAATCTTCCAACAGCTAGAAATTTTTTTTCTTTCAAAAATACGGTGGCTGTTTCTTGCTCTGAAAGATGGAACTTTTGGTTCCACTTCAGCCCTCTCTGGACCCCTGACTGTTCTCTTACAAGTTCACGGGTCTTCCCACCCCGACGAAGGAAGTGGATTTCCCGCTCCCTTGAGTCTCAGTTGGGCCACAGAACTTGTGTCGGCAGAGTGAGCATGCAGGAGTAGGAACCTTGCAGGTGCGCTAGATTTGGTTGTCTTGCGCCATTACTCTCACCTGCTAGCCTGCCATTCACAGGGGAAGATGAGAGATGGGGAGCAGAATGCACCCAGCCAACTTGCAGAGTCACCCCAGACACTGAGGAATGAAGCAAACTGCTCCTGGCCATCTGCAGACTCCCGAGCCAGAAGCAAATGTTCATTGCTATAGGGTCCTCGGGTTCTGTGTTATCACGCTGCGTTATTATGGCAATAAACTAACTGATATACCCAACATCCCTCTCTATTCCTTCTCTTAACACTTTTTTATCAAGTCTTGGGCTTCCTTCTTTTTGGCATGGGTTTTTATAAATTTGGGGGAAAGTTTACTTCTAATGAAATGATTTAGTGGTTTCTCAGAAAAAATGGAGATTTTTTTCCAAATGGTGAACCATGAACTCTGTCCCTCTGGATTTTAGCATGTCTCCAGACAGTGTGGTGCAGGAACTTGCAACCTACCAAGACCGCCTCACCTGCAGATAGGGTCCAATTCTTTAGATTTTACTTCAACTTGTATGAGTTCCCATCGCTTACCAGGCTTAGGCACACAATTTTGAATGATAAGCATTTAACAGGTAATGGAAACAGCCAAAAAGTTTGTCAACAGATGAATGGGTCAAGGAAATGTGACATTTTATATAGATACAAAATGGACTATTATTCAACCTTAAAAAGGAAGGAAATCCTATCATTTTCTACAACATGGGTGAACCTGGAGGACATTATGCTAAGTGAAATAACCCAGACACAGAAAGTCAGATGCGTGATCTCACACCTATGAGGCATGTAAACACGTCAAGCTCATAAAAGCAGAAAGTAGAATGGCAGTTGCCAGGGCTGGGGTTGGGTTGTTGGAAGTTGGTCAAAGGTTAAGATGTTTCAGTTATGCAAGATGAGGAAGTTCTGGAGATCTAATGTACAGCATGGTGACTACAGTTAGAATATGGTATTACGGGGGCGCCTGGTGGCTCAGTTGGTTAAGTGACTGCTTTCAGCTCAGGTCATGATCCTGGAGACCCGGGATCAAGCCCTGCATCGGGCTCCCTGCTCGGTGGGAAGCCTGCTTCTCCCTCTCTCACTCCCCCTGCCTGTGCTCCCTCTCTAGCTGTGTTTCTCTCTGTCAAATAAATAAACAAAATCCTTTAAAAAAAAAAGAATATGGTATTACGGTACACTTGAAATCTGGTAAGGATGTAGATCTTAAGGGCTCTTAGCACACACACAAAAATGAAAATGGTCACGATGTGAAGTCATAGGTATGTTAGGTTGATTGTGGTAGTCATTTCACAATGTATGAGTACATCAAAACACCATGTGCACCTCAAATATATACAGTTTTTGTTAATTTTACCTCAGTCCAGCTATGAGAAATTTCATCAGGCAAATATGAGGGAGGAAAAGATCTCGCAAGCCTGAAGAACACAAACAGGTAGGACGGAGGACACAGCACGTGGGTTCTGGGAGTTTGAAAGCTGTTCATGCTGGTGATACATAAGGTGTGAGGACGATTCCGTCAGGTCTGAGAGGA